>OX596215.1:1686891-1909675 GCA_951394215.1 Glyphodes perspectalis
AAACCCAACATAATGTTCTTTGGTTTTTCAACTCTTAACCCAAATATTACCCTGACTTGGTCTTCAAATAAGATAAGACGTCTTAAGGAAACCTTCGTCCAATTTTTGTAAATCGTTAATTTGATCAACAAAATAAGAGCTTGTATCTCATGTTAATCGTAGTTTGTAGTCCATAGACGTGGAAACTACGGACCAAGCGTGAAGATCACACTATGCTTATGACGTAAGTTCCATCTAACCTAACTTGATTTTGCCTAAGTATAAGCAGGTTATCGCTCTTTGGAGTCTGCTTCTCCTTCGATGATTTCAGGCGTGATGCTAATTAACAAGTACGGCAATAACATAAGCAGCACTTACCCTGTAGAGGAAGATGTAGTGATGTCGGTTGGAGAGCGAGTGCGGGCGCTGCGCGCGCAGCTCGCGCACGACGCGCGGCACGTCGGCGGCGCCGGCGCCCAGCGCGCGCGCGCACACGTCGCCCGCCACCACCACCGCCGCGCGCCCCGCGCCCGACGCGCACGTCACCACGCACGGCCGCACGCCTGGGGACAATGAGATAACGTCTTTATTTGTTAAAGCCTTAAGGAAGTAAGAAAGCTCTTGTATATCACTCATCATTCATGTGTAATCGTCTAATTACACACACTGTTGATAGACACAGTATTTTCATCTACTGTGGGGTTAGGGGTACACCAATGTGTCTAGCGAACTAGTTAAAAGTGGTCGATCGCCGAAAGAGTCTATCTACTATGTAATTCATGCTTGGCGGATTGTCGATCATACCTACGAGCATTTTGGCGGTAACGAGCACTTTAAATTCTATTATTTATATATACTAATTTATAAAGAGGAAAGATTTGTATTTTTGTGTGTGTGTATATTTGTAATGAATAAACTCAAAAACTACTGCGCCGATTTACAAATTCTTTGACCATTAAAAAGCTACATTATCCGGAAATAACATAGGCTATATTTTATCCTCATATTCCAACAGGAACGGAAACTTGGCGGGTGAAACCGCGGGGCGCCGCTAGTTTATTCATATTTTGACGCTGAAAAAAAAACTACCGAGTCTCTTGCCGGTTTCTTCTCGGTAGAATTAACGTTCTGAAGCGGTGGTAGATTCATGTAGCTTTAAGGATCACCCATGTTTATTTGACAAAGTGCTTTTTTTAAACTTACTTATAGACATTCTTTTAAATTTTTAATTTAAATTTTCATCTTCTTGGGCAGTTGAATATATCAGGCTACAACACATACAATTAATTGATTCCTTTGCATTGCTGGTACCATCACCTTAACTAGACTGTTGTTTACCTTCGATCTCGGAAGCAGCCTTCATCCTGCTCAGGGTCCCGTTAGTAGCGTGGCCCCTGCGCATCATCTCCTCGGCCTTGGCCGGCGAGTATACGTTCACTCCGTTGCTGGAGCCGTTGTCGTCGCTGCGCAACTTGGAAAGGTTGTTGAACGACGAGCGGTTCTGGTCTCCGTATATTACTTCTACTCCTGGAAACAAATTATCATATGTTAAGAACACGAGGTAATGGTAGTGACCAGTCCGTGTGAGGCTATAGAGACTATAATTTTTCCATGACCTTTCCATAAGAAATAAGCATCATATCCCTGTTTTACAGTTTTATCTGTTGGTATCCAGAATTTCGTCACTGTCAATAAAGTGGTTTAGGTGGGTTTATTAAGGGCAAATTTTTCAACAGTCAGATAAAAGATAACAATCGAATATAACACAATTCGGACGATTGTAAAATGTCATTGCCTGTTTCCTAAGTAAAATATCGTATGACATTCGCAAATTGGTGACTTTATACTTTATCAGTCGGTTAATTCTTATCTGTCTGTTAAAAAATCGGCCCTTATTTGATAGTCACTCGAGTGTATTATTCAGTCAAAATAGAATATAATTGTAATAGAATATAATTTTAGAATATAATTGTGACGTCAATTAATAAAAATTATGTCAATTCGTGGCGTAGATACTTTGACTGGCTCGATGGCGCATTCGGTAAAGACCCTGCCCCATGCGCCAAGAGTTTTGGGTTCGATCCCCACCCAGGACAAACATTCGTGTGATGAATACTTGTGTTTGTTCTACGTTTGGGTGTTATTATCTAATATTATTTAAGTATTTATTTGTTATACCACTGTTGATTCTGATATCCGTAACACAAGTGCTTAAGCTACTCACATCGGAGTCAGATCAATGTATGTGATGTAGTCGGATATTTATTTATTTATACGTGGTGAATTACCGTATCCAGCATTACCTACAAGTACTTATTCTAGAAAGAGATCCTCTACATACGAAGTACGAACCTTCCTCATCATATTCTTTGGCAGTCTGCGAGACCTTCATGTAGCTCCTCATCTCGGACAAAAAGTCTATGACCGAATCGTAATCATCGGGCACACCCTTCGCCGGCCAGAAGTACCACAGGTGCGTGACTTCCCGCCAGGTCCTGGTGGCCAGGTTGATCAGCTGGACAGTGGAGATGGCGTACTTGTCCCTCTGTTCGCGCTTCTTCAGGATGATCTGGAATTCCCCGAAGGTCCGCTTGTTGTCCGTTATCTCCGAGGGGGGGAGGTATTCGTAGCACTTTTCCTGGAATAGGGAAGAATAATAATATAATAGTTATTGCTGGAAAGTATCCGACATATTAGTGTTGGCCCACGGTCGTATCAGTCTGATAGCTACCCAAAGTTTTAGGTACGCGTGTACAACGGATCGGATACTATCTCATGGGATGATTAAAGGGACAGATGAGTCAGTCATAAAATTTTATTTTAATACGTTGGTGTTTGGCATTTGCATTATAAAGTAACATACCGAAACAAACTCCAAAGAATAAGGGAACCAGACATTGGACTTTGGCTACATAATAATTTACAAGAGTACGGAAACCTGAACAGTTTTCACTTGGTACTTTTGCTATGTCTAAGCTAGAGATATGTTATCCGTTTATCTTGGTATGGGCATGTGATGAGAAGAGAGGAAGGACATGTGACGAAGAGAGTGATGAGTATGAATATTAGTGGATGGAGAGGAAGAGGAAGGCCAAATAAGAGATGGATGGATTGTGTGAAAGATGATATGAGTAAAATGGAAGTGGATAGCTTGATGACGGCTGACCGGGACGTATGGAAGAAGAAGACATGCTGCGCCGACCCCAGATGAACTGGGAGAATGGCAAGAGGATGAGGATGATGATAAGCTAGAGATATGACTTTGATAGTCCAATTGAACTCTGACTATGGCCAATACTTGAAAATCGTAACGACACCGCCATCTATTGACGAACCGCAAGAACTAACTTCTACCGTGCTCCGCTACAAGCAAGCAACACTCACGACTCCGTTCTCCATGTACTCGGTGAGCATGACGATGAGCCGCGAGTTCTGCTCCCAGATCATGCGCCAGAAGTCCACGACGGTGTTGGCGAGCGGTGCCTGGCACGCGATGTAGTAGTTGCGGATGTTGCCGGGACCCTGGAATAAAAATAATAACGTTAAATACAATGTAGGTTAGATTCACTTGGATGTTACTATTCACATGCCTGGTCAGCCACATACATTTTAGATTTCGTATAGACTTGACACAGACAGATGTCGCTACAGGCATCATTTGGACTGATTGAAAGATACAACCGAATAAAAACGTTATTATTTCACTTTTAAAGAATGCTTTTTTCATAAAATAAGTTATTTGCGTAATTTCTTAGATAATTTATCAAAATTACGTGAAAAACATGAATATAAAACATTTTCTTTAGAAACAAACCAAAATAATCTTTGTTATAAAACCATGAATTTTACACAGATGGCGTATTATTACTAAGAAACAACTAACCTGTGCATCTTGTATTATTCCTGACAAACAGTCTAAACTTTACTGTAGTTTCAATTACTCACCACTGTCGCTGTTCTTGCGCGAGTTATAGCAGTAACTTTTCAAGAATGGGCACTAATGGGCAGTGACCCTCTATTGTACGTAGTATATTATTACTCTGTGCTATTCATATATCAGCGAGTAAGTAAATAACTCCCTCGGTACAAAATAAATGTCTTAATGCGAATGAACGAATGAGTGAAGTCATCATTAATGTCTAAGTCAAATATGTACCTATATGCTTATCATTAAAATAACCATTATTAAAAGTAATTCGATACAGAACGTAGTTAGTATTAAATACAGATTCGAAAGAATCTGTCCCGTTCTTAGGGTACGTTTGGACCTTATTCTCTTAAGCAAATTTATGTATTTTTCAATTTCAAAAGTTCGGAAACCTAGAAGCAAATCAAAGTTTATGAATCACTTGCAGCGCCCTGCGGTTTCACCCGCGTAGTTCCCGTTTTGTTGGAATACGGGGATTAAATATCTACAGCCTATGTTACTTGCTGATAAAGTAGCTTTCTATTGGTGAAAGAATTTTTCGAATCGGTCCAGTAGTTTCGGAGTCTATTCAATACAAACAGACAATCTAATCGTTCCTCTTTATAATATTAGTATAGTATAGATAAAGAAACAAATCCTGATGAGACTTACAGCTAAAGAAAAAATTCTAGTATTCTAAAAAACCTACATCATCTTCCTAGCGTTATGTCCCGTGTTTAGACGGGGTCCGCTTAGACCATGATCCAGGATTTAGCGAGTCTGGTAATTACATTGAAGCGACTGCCGATCTGACCTTTGTGACCCTAAGATAGGGGAACCAGACAATTTTTGGATCATGGTTACAAATCCAAAGTTGTTTGAATTTGCAGGTTTCATCACGATGTTTTCCTTCACCGTCGAGCTAGAGGTATAAATACGTACATAGATTTGACAAATCCAGAGGTACGTGCCGGGGTTGAACCCGCACTCTTCGGTTACGAGGCGCGTGTCCTTACCATTGAGCTACCACCGCTCTAAAAAAGCCTACATAATGCAAATTTTATGGCATGAAGATAAAAAAAACAATGTTTCGGCGTCATTACCAAGTAACATAGTGCTGATTAGAATATCACTGAAACATCATGCGTAGGAGTCGCAATAAACAATGAGTCGCTATCGCAAGCGGAATGGACCGTCGCATCGTAAGCAATCTCTCAATCGTCTAAACCTAATGGAGCGATAAGGAAATTCTTTCTCAAAATTAGCTCACAGGTGTACGGTACAAGCAACTAGATATTTTTTATATTAACTAATCAGCTACTCCTCTGATTCATATTATTTTTTTAAATGCAGGGAACTTTATGTTAACTAATTTACTAAATAAATAAAATATATTATTGCTTAATGAAAAATCATAAATTTAATGTAAAAAATCATAATGTATGTGACGTCATGTATTTTATTATTACTTTCTTTTAAGATAACTATTTTGCTCATACAAATATAATCTATCTGGGCTATAATAAGTATATAAACCAATGGACATTCATCAATATAGAATGGGAAGTTGTGAAGCCATAAAATAAACGTAAATGCATTGTTTAAGATTCTATTCCATTTTGTACCAATAACATTTATGACATAGCATCATAACATCACGCCCATAATCCCCGAAAAGGTAGCAGAGTCAAAGGGGCAGCCCCTTTAACCACATTCAGCCAAAAATAAAACTGGGCTGTGTTATGTATTAGTCGCCTTTTACGACACGCTAGGCAAGAAACAAAGTTAGCACATTCTTTTTAAGTCCCAGACTAACTAGGAACAATGGGCTGGGTTAAAATATATATATATTATATTATTATTATATAACATTTATTTTAGACTAAAATGCAATGGACGAGAATTGATAAGCCGGAATGGGCCGATATAGACGATAACTAAATGAAATGGACTATTATGGCTTGGAATTGACTTGAATAGTCCAAAATGGAATGAATATTTATTCATCAAACTCTGCCGTTGTTAATTGAAAGATCACTCACGGTGACATAATTAGCGTTGATGTACTCCGTAGTAGGATCGTTCCCGATTCTCTTGAGCGGCACTCTCGTCTCAGGCAGCGGGAGGACGTTCGAGTATCTGTTCTTGTCCTCACAGCCCGGCGGCACCTCATCCGGCCTGACGGTCACCGACGGAATCTCCGCGAACTCCGCTGACATGGACTCCACGTCCATCGCGAAGTTGGCTAGCGCTGCATACTGCATCGGGTGGGATGTCACCTGGAATTAAGTTGTTTGGATGTCATTGCAGACGAGCGGTGGTAGCTCATTGGTTTTCTATATTTGTTTTTGACTGCCTCGTTGGTCTAGTGGAAGCATGCGCCGCCTAAGGACTAAGAGGTCCCGGGTTAAAATCCCAGGTCGTGGTATTATCGTGATCTCACGATAACACCACGACCTGGGATTTTAACCACAGAAACTATTATGATTTAACTAGCAACCCACCCGGCTTTGCACGGGGAGCATAAAACAATATGAAATAATACATAGGTACAAACCGTCCTCGTTAATCACTCTAAGTATTGGTGAAAACCTCATTAACATCCCTTGCGTAGTTCAAGAGATCTAGGCGTACAGACAGAAGCGGCGACTTTGTTTTATACTATGTAAAGAAGTGTAGGAGAGGTAGGGGGCGAGGAAGAGCGCGGTCCTCTAACTACATTTAGCCGAAAATAACATTGGTTTGGGTTACGTAGAAAATGATGATAACCAACATGGGAGCTAAACAAGGAGGTTTCAGAGCAATTCAAAATTTTAACCATCAAACAAAAAAAAACAAACAAACATAACATCACTCTCATAATCGCCGAAGAGGTAGACAGAGTCAAAGGGGCAGCAGGCCCCTCTAACCACATTCAGCCAAAAACAAAGCTGGGCGGGTTAGGTGGAAAATTGAGAAAAAGTAGTGACAAGTGGCTAGCTCTTCGCCTACACAATCACATACCCAAACCGCGATATACCATTAGTCGCCTTTTACGACGTGCTAGGCAAGAAACACAGTAGACACATTCTTTTTTAAGACCTAGACCAACATCGGACCATCAATTCATTAATTATCATGGTTATACAACTACATGGTTATTTGAATGCGCAGGTGACCCGTCGAGCTATTGGTATAAATATATACCTATGCATATAAATTTGAAAAATCCAAAGCTACGTGACCGGGTTTGAACTCGCATCCGTCGGATATGAGGCACGTCCTTAACATTAATCTATCATCGCTCAAAAAAAAACTACACCTAATACTCGTAACATTACCTCATCGTCGTAAGCAGGGTTGCCGTAACTCCTCTTGCTGGCGCGCAGCCGATGGTTGCCCTTCCGGTGGCCGACGCTGACGCTGTCCAGGCTGTACGCGTCCAGCGACACTGGCGTACAGCGCTGCGCGTACACACCTCGGCGTCCGCGACGACGGACAACCAGCTGTAATATGAAGGTATTAGGGTTAATTTTGCTGTAACTCAGTATAAGTCTGCGTTACTATGAGTAAATACCATTGCGATGAAATACTAAGAAAAGTCAATAAAAGTTCCGAAATTGCAACTAAAAATACGAAACGTCGTATTTCCATTATAGGTAGTCGTTTTGACATCCTGAGTTCCAGAATCGTCAAATTTAGATCATAATCTACAGTTTAATATACTATCCCTGTCTAGATTGTCTAGAAACGAAACTAAGGGCTAGAAAAATAAATATTGACCTTGCAAGCACATCATTCAAACCGCTCCATCGGCCGTAATGAGTTACAGGTACCAAAGCGATTTAATTCGAAACAGACGTATCGATTGCTACATCGGCTACCGAGTCAGTTAACAAGAGGAAACATTAAAATCCGTGCCACCAGCATAAGGTTATCGGTCCCTGGCTCAGCGCTATTCCCACAACGCCTCTCTGTTCGCAAACAAACTGTATAGTAACGGACTTTTGCGAGTAGGCACCACGCAATCGGTGGCACTTAAATTGAGCGACTAGTTAGCGCTGCAGGATTTCCTCGTGTTGAATTTAATAATATATTTTTAATATCCGACTACATCACATACATTGATCTGAATCCGAGGTAAGTAGCTTAAGCACTTGTGTTACGGATATCAGAAACAACAGTGGTATTACAAATATATACTTAAATATTGGATATTAACACCCAGACACAGAACAAACATAAGTATTCATCATACGAATGTTTGTCCTGGGTGGGAATCGAACTCTTGGCGCATGGTTTAGGGTCACTACCGAATGCGCCATCGAGCCAGTCAAAAAAAATTAGGGGCGGACAGTAAAGTTTTTATTCTTGAATGTAATAAATAAACTTTTTTCTGTAATCTTCATGGAACGCGTAAACTTTAAATACTGAGAATCCTTTATCACGAAAAAAAAAAATTGATCCCACAGGACACATAAGATTCCATATAGCAAAAGCTATTTTTATGTAATTTCGGAATAACTAATGTATGTATGCTAATCTATACCAATTAAAATCGCTATTACTAGCTATTGTATTAGTTTAAGGCTATCTGTGAGGATAGTATACCTACACTTTGATAAATAATAACTAAATAATTTCAAAGGAGATTAATTAATGTAATTTATTTTTGTTTACTCATTTCAGTACTTGAGTGCAGGTAAACAAATATCGAAGTTAGTAACTTAATTATTCACCAAGAGGTACGTAAGCTATTTTAGTAATATCGATCCGTCCTCACACGTATTCTAGTTTAGGTACAAATGAATTTGTTAAAACCATTGCGGTTGACGAATTCTAATACAGATACATGTAACATCAGTAGATATACATAATACGTTGAATGATTACCTACATTCAGAGAAAGGTTCTCCGTAATATACATACATCATGCCCGTAATTCCCGAAGGGGTAGCCAGCAAGCCCTTTAACCACATTCAGCCAAATGAAACTGGGCTGGGTTAGATGGAAAACTGTGAAAAAGCAGTGACAAGTGACCAGCTCGTTGCCTACACAATCAAATTTTTCCGTAAAGGAGTTTCATGCCTTTAAAACTTTCATGTTTAAAAAATATACTCTTCAATCTCAATAAAATAACGTTTATACATATGTACCTACCCATAATAATGGGAAGTATGGTCAAGTGTTTCGCTAAACTCATAAAAAGCTTCATATATCACACCCAATTCCACAGACGTGATACTAATATTACTCTCATGTTCCACATAAACACGTCAGCCTCAAATTGGCACTTAGATAATTCGCTCTCGAGTGCGTCGCCGACGTGAGAAAGAGTTTCAAGGGCTAGACACTTCAGAGGACGAAAGGTTGAAGGTCTAATTTATGACCTGCCCTATGCTGTGCGGATCCATTCTCGCACGTCACGATATTATGCCGAGACGGGAATTATTATTACAACGTCGTAATTTGTAATTTGATTGCAACTTAGCTGCGAAGTTGCAATGGCAATCAACGAAAGATCGACTCCCGTTCAAGGAAAAATAATTTACGTGTGATTAACATTTTCATCTGTATTCGATTCATAGATTTTATAACTAATTGTATAAGCGTGCTTATTAAATGTTTAGTATCGATAACACAATATTCTTTTAAATGATCCGGAGCTGTTGACACAGTAAGTTGTTTATAAATAAATATCAGACATTATATTATGTGATGTTCACCCGACTTTTAAAATATATAGCTTATGTTACAAAATTCAAAGGCACCATTGACACATAAACGCGACGCAAGCGCCTCTTTGATTAACACGTTCCATTAAACGAATTACGGGGATCGAACCTATGCTCCTTGCATTCGACGCGAATTTGGAACCGTACAACAATCGGCTGGTCACAAATCTATATATCGTTGCAAAAAATACTGAGTAATGGAAACGCACCGCAAAATCCGCCATCGGGCGAGCTTTGTTTATAATTCCCGTTGTAAAAACATCCTCTCGCGATACCGGCGACACCTACAGCTCAGGAACGTTACCAGCCTGCGCCGGAGTGGCCACGAGAAAGTACGACTAATGTAACAAGTCTGCAAAACTGGCGTGTCTATAAAAAAAGACAAAAGGCATAAAAATACATACCATCATGCCTGTAAACCCTGAAGGGGTAGGTGGAACAATAAGCGCAAAAAATTTTTGTTGAAATAAAAATAAATTTAAATTCATTATTACTAATATTTATCTAGTCATTAATTATGAAACTGATTACGACACGAGATGTAATAAATTAAATAAATTAAACGAGATGAGACATAAAAAATCATTTATAAAAGGAACTCGTTATATGACATTCAGTACCTACACGGTCGAAGATATTTTCCATTTAAAACTAGCTAAAAAGTATCACATTTTCATAAATAAAATCCCAAATGCCCTATTTCGCCTAGGTAATAGGTAATATAGTCTACATACAGTATGATATATTATATACCTACGCTCTTATAATATTGCTATGAACCGATTATTTCTATAGCAACAGTGGTGCCATCTGAATTAACTACATCCAGATTGTCGCTTCACTAGTAGGACTTTCTGCGTCCTGCGCACTATATGCGGTGCGCGCATTTCCTCGCCCTAGAGGTGCCCTGCGCGCACACGCACTCCCGCACGCGACCCACTCCCGCGCACCCGACTGCGGCCCTAACTCATTAGACTCCGTTGTTTTAATTTAATTTCAATTGTTTTAAAAATAATTATATTCAATATTCTAATTTTATTTTTAATTCCAATTACAAAAGTTTCTAAATTAGAATCGCTATATATATAATTTAATTTTCTTTTAACTCTTTTAATCGTACTTAATTTAAAATAAATAATTAAGACCCAAGTGCCGATTATGAGCATTAATTTTATTTTGTAAATCATTTTTGAGTTCGGATCGCAGTCATTGAAGTGTATTGTGTTTATGTTAACAAGTTGACACGAGCTTTTCAAGACATATTTGGTAAGCATTTTTATTTTCAATTCGCATTATTGTTAAAAAAACTTTAAGCTTTAGCGTTTTCTTAAATTTTACTTAACAATAATAAGGAACATAAATATTTAACAATCAAAACCAAACAATGAATACAAAATAAATTTGTATTCAAGATGTTTTTTTAACCTTTGTTTAATTTTGAAATATCAGTCACAAATAATAATGATAGCTGACATAATAATGTTTTGGGTCAAAGAGTAGCATTCCAAAAATAAAGTATCTAAGGAATAACAATGAAACGAAAGCTTTTTAAATCCTCTCTGACCATTTTCTTTCACGTTCACTAAGAACATCACATTTAGCAATGACTGATTTTGTTGAAGAACAAAACTAATTAAAACATTTTACTTTTATTAATAAGCTCAGTGCATGCATTGCAATAATTTACCTATTTTTATAAATGTTTTAATTGTTCATCTCGTGCAGCCCAACTACGAATGGAAACTGAAAGCTAGTTTTGTTTAACGTGCTCCAACTAAATCCAAAACAGTATAACTCCACAATAGCTCCACTTAAGGAAAAAAGCTGCCCACGTACTGATAACCGCGAAATTTTAATTTCCAAAGTGCAAACTGCTTGCAAGCTCAAGATAAATTTATCAGCGGCTTATCAGCGAATTCTTATGAATGAGTGTCCCGGTCTGTATCCTGATAGTTTAAATATCTTTTCTATACAATGCAGCCATAGTAGGCGTATAGTATATCAGTTTGTTTTAAAATCCGGAGCTTATGGGCTACCGTGGTGGTCGAATGTGGTGGCAGATTTTTTATCATTTAGGTACCTAATAAAAAATATATTTTCGTGTAATTTCACACATTTATCAGCATCTGGTCAGAGGGTAGGGTCTTACTAATATTATAAAAGCGAAAGTTTAGATGGTCCGTTGATCGAGTGGTCAAAGACCCTGGCTACGAAACCGAGTGTCGCGGGTTCGAATCTCGTTAGGGGCAATTGTTTTGTGTAACATGGACATTTGTATTCGAATTATGGATGTTTATATACGTATTTGGTCAGAGGGTAGTTTAAATATGTTTATCCGTTCACCTGGTATGCATAAGACAACCTTATATCTATAATCTTAGTATGGAACTAGGGAATTGGTGTGTCGAATAATTTATGGTTGGATGTGTGGATGTTTGTTGCTCTTTCACACAAAAAGTACTGCATGGATTTACATGAAACTTTACAATAGTATAGCTTATACATTTTGGTTAGAGGATAGCCTTTTAAAAACACAAAAGCTATGTTTCATTGATATAACACGCGAGCAACGCCGCGGGCAGAAGCTAGTTTATGTATATACGTAAAATATATATATATATATATAAGATCACGCATGCAACTCCCGAAGAAGTAGACAAAGAGACAAGTTCAAGGAGTAAACAAGCTCCGTATTAAAACCAAAATAAGGTTGAGTTAAGTTAGTAGGTAAATTATAAAAAAATAATGACAGGTGGCTCACTCGTCGCTTACACAATCTAAAACAATTCCGGCCTTTTTGCCTAAATGTCCGGCCAAACTGGCTGTTCTGTCCGGCTATTACGTTTGGCGACCTGGCAAAACAATTCCGGCCTTTTTGCCTAAATGTCCGGCCAAACTGGCTGTTCTGTCCGGCTATTACGTTTGGCGACCTGGCAAAACAATTCCGGCCTTTTTGCCTAAATGTCCGGCCAAACTGGCTGTTCTGTCCGGCTATTACGTTTGGCGACCTGGCAACCATTCAGCATTGCGATCCTAAATACGGATTTCCAAACCTATTTAAACTGTCCATATTCATAAAGCCACCACTGAACTCAAATACTAGAATCTACAGTTCCCGCGAATGAATTAACACGCCAATTCGCCCTCACATCGTCTCGTGTATCGCCATAAAAATACCTCCGTCGCAACTCGACGCTAACGGCGTCGCAACACGACGCGACTATCTGCTGTAGCGGATGTCGGTCAGTCGTAATGGGCCTTATCTGAGCCACCTGGGCCACCCGTGCCTACAGGCTATAGGCCCTTCAAGACTGAGCTTTGAAAGTCTATTGAGTTTCAAGCGATGGGCTAGCCTACATATTCATATTGTATACCAGCGCGCCCGAAATCCCCTGTGACTCCTAGAGGTGTAAAGTCCAAAAGCAATAAGCTACCCCGTTATGGAAGTGGCGTGAAGTTTAGATAGTTCAATAAGCTGCTTGACCACAATTACATACATACATACAATAGGGATGATGACTGCATTAAAAAGACTATAATTCTATTTAGTCCGTCAGTTATTTCGCTTTATCAAATTAACAAAAAATAACAAAGATAGAGCATCAGAATGCACTCTATATTGTTGTTTGACAAATAAATAAATAAATACGTGTTTAACATTCTTTTTTTTTAACTTATGGACTAAACAGATTTTTTTAGTAATCTTGCCTATTAAGTTGGATAAGAAAAAATTGTCTCATGTTGATCAAGGACTTAAAAAGAATGTGCTAACTGTGTTCCCTCTTTACCTATCATGTCGTTAAGGGCGACGACTAATGGTATATCAGGTTTTGAGTATGTGATGGAGTAGGCGACGAGCTAACCACTTGTCACTACTAATTCACAATTTTCTATCTATGTAACCCAATAAAATTTTATTTTTGTCTAAAGGTAGTTTGAGAAGCTCAATGGCGCATTCGGTAGTGAATGTTTGTCTTGGGTGGGGATCGAACCCACAACTCTTAGCGCATGAGGCAGGGTCACTACCGAATGCGCCATCGAGCCAATCTTACAATAGCTTGACGATGTTAAGGCGTGTTATCATAAACTTAATATGTCGATTTTAAATAGTCTTGTTATATATATAAATAGACATGCCACAACTTTGGCCGCTTTACAAAGTATGTAAGTATGAATGCGTATACTAGGTACTTGTTTAAAGCGTCAACTATTTAACGAATACTGCACACGCATCTATCAATAAGCCGGCCTGTTCACTAAAATAATCTAACGAATCGTTTCAGGGAACTTTAAGTAGACACAATGAAATCATTTCACGCTTACAATGTCATCTAACACCGGATGTTGAAGAATGGACATTAAGATTATTTGGTAGACGCTGATACAGCTAATCACGGTTGGTACAGTTAGCAAAAGAGGTTATAGCTTTATTCATAAGGGTTTAAGAACAAATGCTAGATTAAAATTAAAATATTTTTCTTGCTGATAGTCAGTAGTAAGACATTCACTTAAGTGCTTTTATTATTATGAGTAGCACCAATTTGTTTTTTTTTTTTCATAATTTTATAATTTTAATCTATGCAATTCTTTGCATGTTTTAATTAAATTGTTTGTTTAAATTATAAATAAGAATGAATTTGTTTGTTTTTTTTAATTTTCCGTGTTCGGACACTTGTTTTATAACAATGGCTTAGTTCAGTATTTAAGATCTTTACTTTTGCCAAACAAACTGAGTAATAATACTTTTCTAAATACGTTTGCTCGAATCAAAATACTGAAAAACTAGATTTTCTTATATGGAATGTCTTATAATGTCCTCCAAACCGATATAGGTCACGGCAATCTCAACGAGAATTAACCAACTGCGCAGGAGATATAGTGCACAAATGTGTGCGCATACACAGGTGCACTCTCTATTTCTTCACCCTCATAGTACAGTGAGACGGCATTTTAACATGACCGGAGAGATGTTACGCGCAGGACCAACGGCTAACCGTGCTTTCCGAGGCACGGGGATGATTAAACCGCTAACTTCCTGACTCCGGACTGTTACTGAGTGATATCAATATTGAAATACCCAGCCACAAATATTTGGCTGGCAATTTATAAGTGCGGCTTTTGAGGCTTATAGAGATAAGGACATTTCGAATTTAAATTTTACGCATATTTATTTAAAAAATACTTTCGTGAGTTAAGCCATCGAACATTTGGTGATATAATAATTTCACAGTATCACAAACGGAAGTTAATCTTAACAAACCGGGTTTCCCGACCTAACAAAGAACAAAAGTTTGATTCAAAAGATGGCGGATACGATATTATGTCGCGACATTATTTCGTATAGTTATAAAATTGTTAGCCAACTCCCGTGTTATTGTAATAGAAATTGACTTTTGAAACAAAAGAAATATAACTAGGACATGGAAAGTTTTTTTATGTTGAGTTCAACCCTTTTTATTTGCTACGAGAAGATGGTTTTGATCAACAAAAGTTTTAAACAGGTTCTATGTGCCTTAATTCTATTCTCAGATGATTTTGAATTAAACGTCTTTTATTGAGAACATACTAAACGGACACATCTGCATATATGTATATAAATATAACATTTATCATAGCGGCATTATCAATACACAAAATATAGGTACTTATATCGGTTTAAAGAATCTTTATTTCTCAAAGAACTTACATTGTAGTTCACTCAAAGAGAAATTACAAGTATAATAAAAATTTAACAAAATCGTCCTGCGACGAAGCATGCAGCCACAATACCAAATTTCGGGCAAAATCCGCCAACAATATAGCACCAAGCTACCATGGTTATTTTTGAAGAGTTAATTCTAATACCGGCTGTTTGTCTGGTATAAACGTTCCTTAGTACAACAATACTTCAAGAAAGTTATTGATACGAACGTTTTCACTTTTCAGGTAACTGGTGCTCCAGACTTCGATTTCATCTATGTTGTAAGTATTTATTTCATTTAATAATAGATATTATAAGGAGGAAAGTTTTTATTGTATTTTTGTTTGTATGAAACTTCGAAACTACTGGACCGATTTGAAAAAAAAAATTTACCAACGGATAGTACTTTTATCAGTTAGTAACATAGGCTATATTTTATTTACGTATTCCTACGGGGACGGGAACTACACGGGTGAAACCGCAAGGCGCTAATAGTCATCATCTTCCTAGCGTTATGTCCCGTGCTTAGACGGGGTCCGCTTAGACCATGATCCAGGATTTAGCGAGTCTGGTAATTACATTAAAGCGACTGCTGATCTGACCTTCGTAACCCTAAGATAGGGGAACCAGACAATTTTTTAAATCATGGTTACAAATCCAAAGTTGTTTGAATTTGCAGGTTTCATGACGATGTTTTCCTTCACCGTCGAGCTAGTGGTATAAATACGTACATAGACTTGAAAAATCCAGAGGTACGTGCCCGGGTTTGAACCCGCACTCCTCGGTTAAGAGGCGCGTGTCCTTACCATTGAGCTACCACCGCTCCCCGAAGCGCTAATAGTACTAAGTATTTACAGAGAAGTTGTAGGAATTTAATAAGGTAGATATTTTAATCATTCTGAAAATTCACATATAAATATAAGCCAACATTCGTGAGCGATTCTACGAACATCTATTATAGAAACATATTTCTTATTCATTATATTAAAATTAATTTTCCAAATTCTAATAAATTAATCGTAACTTTTCAGATGGCGTTCACAACCTTCGCCAGGTAGTCTGCAATAGTCTCCAAAGTAGTGGACGTAATTACGTGAACCTGGACAGTATAGTTATTATGCTCATTACTTTGGATACGTTGTAGTAACATTCATCATAAAAGCCAAAGCCAGACTTTCTTACAAGAAAATTTCAAGACTGCATTTGAGAAAAATTCAAGAAAAGCTAAAAGCGAATTTTAAAACTGTTTTGTGGCATAAAACATATTCCTGTTTCTTGTGCGTGTATATGTTCCAGGTTGGAGTGCGGATTCGAATTATATCTCATATGATTGAGTATTTGAGGCAGTTTGTCTCATTCACATTTCGTCACGAATTTAAAAATGGTCCCATTCGCAATCTGTTCTAAGGTAAGCCTTAGTTACTTATTATCTAGTTAGTTATTATTGACATCTATTCTGAAAAAGTCATATTACCCTCAGGACGATTTTCCTTACAGCCTTACTACAACAAGTATGTTATATACATATGTTATGTACATACTCAGATTTATATTAAGACCCTACCCTGATATTATTTAATTAATTAATGCGACATTCCGAACCGGTGGTAGATTCAAATTTTTCCACTTTGTACCTATCACTTGACGATTCACAAGTGCTTTTTTGAGGCCTACGTAAATAAAGATATTTTTTGATTTTGACATTGACTTAAAAACAATAGCTCCTGCTAATAAGTTACAAAAAAAAAATATCACAAACAGCACTTACCAAAAGCCCAATAAGTAGAACCAGCGCGATTACTCCAATTGTACTGACAGCAATAGCCACAGCCGCCCCGGAGCCTGTCTCATCATCCCCCGAAACCCTGGGGATCGCCTCCGTCGTCGCGTCTCCACCAAATGTCAGGTCCTCCAATCCGTTCACTGACCTCGTCCCTAAGTCTGTGGTAGACTCAAATGTTGTATATTCCAATACAGTTGTTGTTTCAAGGATTTTCTCGCTCTGTTGCGTCATTGTCTCAAGTACTTTCTCAGTGGTTATCTCAGCTTCAGTGGTCGTTTTGACTGTTGTTGGCTTAGGAGTAGTTACTTCTTCAGTAGGAGTAGTAGTCTTTGCTAGCTGTGTAATAACTTCGTTGCTATCAATGTTTTCTTCTGACGTACAGTCTGTTTCAGTTCCTTCCTCTGATTGGGATTCTGTCACTTCTGTACTGGTGATATACTCTGTGGTGGTTGTAGGTCTTCTCCTTTCTGTATTTATCTCAGTAACGATTTCTGTCACTATCTCAGTCACAATAACTGTCGTTTCTTCTTTAGCTTCTGTTGTTGGTTTGGCTGTAGTTGTTGTCTCTGGAGCTTTAGTCGTAGTTATAATTAGAGTAGTTGGTTCAACAGTTGTAGTTTCGACAACCGTTTCTGTTGTTTCTGGTAAATATTCAGTGGTGGTCTCAAGTATCTGCGACGAAACTTCAATAGGGGCTGATGTCTCAGGCATTATAGTAGTTGTTTCCGCAACTTCTTCGGTCGTTGCTGTAAACTTAGGTCGGTAAGTGGTGATAGGACTATCTTCTATAGTAGTCATCATAGTCCTAGTAGGAACTATTGGGTGCCATGTATATTCAGTGGTGGTGGGCTTTTTATCATCGTCTTTGTCACTTTCAGTAACAGCTTCAACGGGAACATAAGAGAAACGGATAGTCGTAATTTCATAGTCCGTTGTAGTTGGCATTTTAGACGATTGGTCAGTAACAGCTTCAGTCTTCTGATCCGAACTTGGAACGCTGTCATCCTGGGGCGTAGTTATACCCGCTGGAAGTTTTGTAATTGATTCGAAACCAGTTGACTTTGTCGCGTCAACCGGAGGAATTGTTTCTACAGAAGCTTCCTGCGATTCCTCTGTAGTCGTTTTCTCAGATTCGGTGACAGGTATCCAAACGGGCTTAGGTCTTGTGATAGAGTTGATAGCTAAATTAGGTTGCCCAGTTTTTTCTTTTGTAGTGTTAATGGTGGTTTCGCTACTCTGCTGAGATATGTTGCTCTCTGCGGGTAACTTTTCATATTTAACTTCAGAAGGTTTCGTCTCGGGTAGCATTTGGTTTCTTGGTGTAGTTGATGGATATACAGGTCTCCAAGGTAATTTGTTCTGTTCTATGTCAATTATTTTCTTGGATACTATGTCGTTGTTCATTGTACTTGTGCTTGTAGTGGTGGAACTGGCTATCTCTTTCTTATCTGCAATATATTTATTGAAGCTGTTATTTAAATTGTGATTTTTACCAATAAAACAATAAAATATGTAATAATAACAAATCAGCAATTTTAATTCTAAACAATTTCAAAACAGATTCTCTTCTGGTTAAATACTCCTGGCTGGTTTTAGTCTCAACGTGAATAGAGCACAATCTCAATATGAACGCAATTTGACAACAGTAAATTACAGGTGTTATTCACATTAATATTCGAAAATCATAACTTAGCAGCTTAATGAAATAGTAACGCCAACCTGCCATTTGAAACGACATTTAAATACACTAATATCGCTAGTTTAGTCAGTTATATTTATATTGTAAAATTTTAACTTAGATAAATTAGACTTACCAATAACTTCGCCCACTTTCTGCAGCTCGTTTTCATCGACACTCTTCTGAGTCGATCCCGTAACATTTCCGGAAGACATCGAAGGAGGGCTGATCAAACTTGCCAGAGCCCAAGCTGTTAGTGTTGGAGGTATTTCCATCTCGCTCACTCCTGTCTCTTCGGATGACGTAGTAGACGAGGCACCGTACTTCGTCGACCCTCTCTTTGATAAAGAAGGAATGCTGTTATCAGAAATTGAAGGCGAATGAACAATCTTCTTAATCCCACTAATATCACTCTGCAGTACTGGATCAATTTCTGAAGATACAGTAGTTAATGTAGTTTTGTTGACGGCATTGACAAAATTAGGTCGAACAGTTGAAAATCTGTCTCTAATATTGAAATGTTCTGAATATATTGTAGTAGGAACAGTTGGCCGATTGTATCTGGTAATGTTTCGTCTTGGAGCCATCCAAACTGGTTTCGTTTTAGGCGTAGTGTGATGGAATCTTCGCGTTGACTGTCGTAGATATGGATTCTGTGTAGATTGCTCTGTTCGTGGCGTGACGTTGTTAGGAGAATCTTTAGATCCAGCAAGGTTCAGCCGTTTTGAGTAACTTCTATTTCTAGTGTAACTTGTCGAGTAAAGTTTAACTGTCTTATCAGTAGATGATATATAATTTTGAGGAGATGTAGAGCTATGGGGATATACAGTATTTTGAGTAGAGACAGGAATCGGACTTGGTGAATTATAGATAGATGGAAGAATACTTGACAAAGGAAGATAGTTGGAAGATACCGTAGAAAGACTCTCAGGCTTTGGATCAGGGAATGTTGGTTTCGTCACTGGTGGTACAAAAGTGGCTTGAGTAGCTTTTATAGATGCTAATTCCTCTTCAGCGGATGTACTGACAGTAGGATCAGAGGGTAACTTGTCACTGTCACAGTCATCATCATTAAAATTATTAATAGCATAAGTCTCTGTGGATAAAACTGACATTTCATAATAAATACTTGTACCGTGCACATCAGATAGCTCTTGTTTAGCACTTCCCGCTTTGTCATTATCTAAGAGACGAATTTCTTTGGTATTCTTAATAATCACTGTTGATTTATTACTTGGAGTATCCTTCCCTAACCTTTCTATACCTATGTTTTCTTTGATAATTTTGTGTACATTAGTGGCATTTGGTGGGGGCGTTTTCGTCGACCTCAAAGCCAAATTACTCTCTATACTTTTTGATATTTCCTTAAATTTTTTATCAAAGTAGTCATTCTTTGGCGTGGTCAAATCACTGTCAAAGTTGAAGAAACTTTCTGATTTATAGGAGTCGTGGTCATTTGAACCATAAGGTGTATCGTTTGGGAAAAATGTGGAGAAACCACCGAACGAATCACTGCTAAGATCATTCTTCTTTCCCTTCTCAGAACTAACGCCACTTGTGTAATGACTGAAATCATCATTGTAACTAGGAATAGTGAAGAAGTTGCTATCAAAAAACTTTCCTGATGTGAACTTCTCTAGTGATTTATCCTCATCCTCGTCTTCATCTTCGTATTCCTCTTCTTCACTCTCAGTCTTACTAGCTTCTGTTCTAACCGTCACTGGTGTAGCGGTGGTGGTACTTGTAACTAATGGCAGTTTGGTCTTCTTATACATTCTCATGCTGTCTATAATTTGCGCTGGTTTCTTCACCTCCGGCGTAGGTGTTACAATAACTAAATTTATTTTAGGTGTCTCTGTAGTGCTCTTGACTCTTCTTAAGGGGCTTTCCGTGCTTGTCTTTTGGGGGTTGAATCGGACCCTTCCTCTGTCTTTATACTTGGCATTTTTTTCTGTGTGTTCTTCCGATACTGAGTCCTTAGGGTTGAGCTCGTTCAGAGAGATATCTGGAGACTTGGCATTGTGCCGGGGCATCCAGGTCGTACCATTCACCCTAGTGTATCTGGTGCTTCTGTCATCTTTCACTGATGTCGAATTTGTGTCGTGTGGTAACGCGTTGCATACTATTGTGCTACTCAAGAGTAGTAGATTTACTACTAATGCTGCACCTGGAATGATAAAAATCGAATTGAAAACAATATATTCAAAAACAGGTATAAAAGAAAGTCATTCAAAATAAAATATTTAAAATTTATACAAAAGAAAGTCGTTCGAATTCGAAACAATATATTTAAAAAAAAAATCTTAGCTTAAGACCGGCTGCAAGCCGTAATAATTGTCTTTAAAGAAACAGCCAGTTGTTGTAGTACAGGTACTTAAATTATAATTTATTGGGGACCAAAATAATAAGTTATACTCACCAAAACATATTCTTACTGGAGACTCCATGGCTATTTCATCTTGTATCAGATAAGGTGATCAGTAGACTGCCCCATTGCCACTCATTATTTCTCCTGAAAGTGAACAAAATATAAAATTATTTTTTTATTCAAACGGTATGCCTGTTATTTCGGACGGGGCGGGTAGAGTCCAAAGAGCGATAAGCTCCTTAAGCCAAATTCAGCTGAAAATAAAATCGAGTTGGTTTAAACAGACCCTCTTTCCCACTGGGCACATTGGGCATTGTCCCAGGGCTCCGCAATCGAGAGGGCCTCCGTAGTCTAAGGTTTGCAATGGGTCATACATTTTTCTTACCGTAAAACCTATTACTTTCCTAATGTAACCCTCTGAAAACCAGGGTCGTGATCTGTCTGCAGGTAGCTCGCGACTTGAGCTAAGCAGGCGCCCTTTTGGCATACACCTTTATTTTATCTGTTTTTTGTTTGTATTGTAATTGTATTTAGTTATGTGTGTGTCAAATAAAGTATTTCTTTATTCTTTCTTTCATGTGCCCCAGGGCTTTCAATGGGTTAAAGACGGCCCTGGGTTTAAAATGAACAATGCTGAAAAATTGTCACAAGTGGTTAACTCGCAGTCTGCATAGTCACAATCCCAATACATCATTTAGATTCTATTCTTAATGGTGTATTGGGATTGTGACTGTTGTGTGTAATAGTTTATTTGGTTTATATATCACACTAGCTGTGCCAGCGGTGTCACCCGCGTTTATGGTTAATATTATAAAGACTATTTCCGTCATACATGATTTCTATGTAACTTTAACCATTAAGGCTGCACACGCGACGGAAGCTTAAAAAATGGAGTAACTTCTCCCGTTTTCCCAACACTTCCCTTCACTACTCTGCTCCTATTGATTGTAGCGTGATGAAAAGTATACTATAACCTGCCTAGGAGTATGAAGAATAATTGTACCAAGTTTCGTTAAAATCCGTTGAGTAGTTTTTGTTTCTATAAGGAACATACAGACAGATAGACAAAACATTACTGGTTGCATTTTTGGCATCAGTATCGATCACTAATCATACCCTGATAGTTATTTTGAAAATATATTTCATGTACAGAATATGTACAGAATTGACCTCTCTACAGATTTATTATAAGTATAGATAATATATATCACTTAAGAAGTAGATACATTTACAACTTGCTAGGTAAGAAAAACAGTTGGCACATTCTTTTCTAGTCCCAGACCAACATAGGACCATAGGACGTTCTTCAAATATATGACATTCATAAATTGTCACACGTCATTGAGAGGGGGCCAGCAAAGTGTGACGTCGTGTGACGTCGTGTGACGCAAAGGTTAACAAAACCTAGAAATTAAAAATTTACTACAATTTAAAACGAAGCACATAAACTTTAATGTAAATTAATTGCAAAACAAAAATAGATTTCATTATTTATTTCTAGTTCAAAGTCAAAGTCGAAATATTCTTTATTTATATAGGTTTCAAGGAAACACTTATAAATCGTCAAATACAGGTAAAGCCACAGCTATATGATTCTACCACCGGTTCGGAATGTTGTATGTACCGAGAAGAATCCGGCAAGAAACTCGGTAGTAACTCCTTTAAATACAATTTATACAATGTGTATGAATCATAATTAACTTTGAACTACGTTTTAGTGTGGGCCTGTTGTAGAGTATCAAAATAAAAATATTTAAATTACAAACCAAAAACTGGACCCGACCAGAGCAATATGATATATAGCAATATATATATATATATATATATATATATATATGCAACTGCATCATTATTATCCATTTTATTAAAGGACGGACGTAGCGTGTAACTTGACCTAATCAACTCGGACAGACAACTTTTTAATCTACTAGATGTTTAAGGTTTAAAAAAAAAGTTATAGTTTCACTTAAAATGAGATACAACTAAAAAATATTTAAAAAAAATACATATTACCTCTGGTGGAGTATTGACAATAGTAGGATGTCTATAATGTGCGAACATTTTTTTTTATTATGTTGACTTTTGTTAACTAGCATAGCTGCACTCCCTCAAATAGTATTGAAAACTATAATTACATTCCATAACCCGTAATTAGTTAGTATTCTGACAAGTTCAAGTTTGTCTTTATCGCGCAATTTATGCGTGCTTGTATATTAAACTGAATTAAATTTGTGGTAATATTTTTAGTTAGTATACAGGTATATTATGTGTAGGATATATCCCTTACACCGTTTCACAAACAGTAAACTACATAAATGTAGCACATATAGTGCAAACCAATTTGACTTTAAACACTAGAATTACGCCGTAGGAAGACGATCACGATTATGCTGATAGAATAATGCCGTCGTGGGAACGCGTTTACGTAACGCCCGGACAATATGGTGCAAGAACTTCGTAGTCGCACACGCACCGTGTCAGTGGGGTATCTCGATCGAGGAACTAGAGGAAAATGATAGGAATCAGTCCCGATAAAATCAACCGTCCAAATCCCGTTTCCAATCATCGCTGGATTTTTGCTGCGGTGGAATTAGTGTGATAAAGAGACTAATAAGTCGATGATTCTTCAATGTATGGATTATAATCCACACAATTATAATTAGTAATCCTTTTTCACAGCTTTCCATCCAACCCAGCCCGATATCTCATGTTGGTCTGGGACTTTGAAAGAATATGCCAACTGTGGTTCTTGCCTAGCATGTCGTAAAAGGCGACTAATGGTTAATCAGGTTTTGGGTGTGTGATTGTGTAGGCGACAGGTTAGCCGCTTGTCACTGCTTTTTCACAATTTTCTATCTAACCCAGTCCGGCTTAATTTTTGGCTGAATGTGGTTGAAGGGGCATGCTGTCCCTTTGACTCTGCCTACCCCTTCGGGGATTATGGGCGTGATGTTATGTGTGTCTGTGTGTGTACATTTATGATTAGATCTTCATCTATTAAAAAACAAAAAAAAGAACACATATCTGTTATCCTTTATAAATGTTTGTAGTTGTAGATAATAATAATAATAATAAATAAATAAATAAATTCTCCAGACTGACACACCAATTCCCTAGTTCCAAACTAAGCTTATGCTTGTACTATGGATACAAGGTGAACGGATAGACATACTTAAATACGTTTATAAACATCCATGACTCGAGTACAAATGTCCATGTTCATCACACGAAACATTTGCCCCTAGCAGGATTCGAATCCGCGACCCTTGGTTTCGTGGCCAGGGTCTCTGACCACTCGACCAACGGGCCAGTCAAAGATAGTAATCTAAATAATTGCCGGAACAATTTAATGAACTGTTAACTCTAAAGTCATTTAACATCACAATGAAAAAAGATAAAACAAAGTTAAATTTAAAAAATTCCAACATATACAAATGTATGTACAGCAAATCTTAACTTCCGAACGGCTAACTACATTCATTATTTGGCTAAATAACTCGACACACTGCTTACACAAAAGTAACAACTTTTCGTTGTTCGTTCCAACAATTTGTTTGCTCTTGTTTACTTGATGTTAGCTCGTTCGTTCGGCAGTCCGACCTACTGAACCAGCTAATGAGTGACTCGCACTCCTCTAATTCGAGTCCGCAACTCGAACGACGTTAGGGATAATTAGGGTATTCGGGTCAGGGCACCGGTCATTCGGGTTACGAGGGAAGTACTCCTTATGTTTAATACGCACTAAGGAAAACGCACGATTTTTTTTTCTTTTCTTGGTGAATTCAAGATATAGGTACCTATAGGCTGGCTCGAAGGCGCATTCGGTAGTGACCCTGCCGCATGCGCCAAGAGTTGTGGGTTCGATCCCCACCCAAGACAAACATTCGTATGATGAATACTTGTGTTTGTTCTGTGTCTGGGTGTTAATATCCAATATACCTTAAAAAACAAATCAGAAAGGCCAGTCGAGTAGCCTGGCGAAAATTCTGCCAAGACATTGAATCGAACAGTGAAGCCGCACGAGTAAGGAAAATCCTATCCACCGAACAGGACCGCACTCTCGGATCACTGAAAAAACAAATATATACTTAAATATTGATTTAAGTATATATTTGTAATACCACTGTTGATTCTGATATCCGTAACACAAGTGCTTAAGGTGCTCACCTCGGAGTCGGAATCGGAGTCAGATCAATGTATGTGATGTAGTCGGATATTTATATATTTAAACCCTTTGACATCTATGTATTTTAACTTCTTCTTATGACTTCGTTGTGTAGGTTTAAAAATATAGTCTGTACTGCATTAAAAGGGCCTCGCCTCAATTTGAAGGTGAAATGCGTTATAAAAGTTATTGCCAAACACCAATACAACGCCAAGTAATTGCTTTATTATGAAACCATTCTACCTTCTCTTATTCGAATGTAATTGTTTAATGTACTACTTTTTACTGTGACACATAATAAAAGCGTAACCTTTGGATTTTTCAAATATATGTTCGTATTTATACCAGCTTAGCGGTGAGGGAAAACGTGTGTAGTAGCGGTGGTAGCTCAATGGTAAGGGCATGCGCTTCTTAACCCGCACTCTTCGGGTTCAAACCCGGGCACGTACCTCTGAATTTTTCAAGTCTATGTACGTATTTATACCACTAGCTCGACGGTGAAGGAAAACATCGTGATGAAACCTGCAAATTCAAACAATTTTGGATTTGTAACCATGATCTAAAAATTGTCTGGTTCCCCTATCTTAGGGTTACGAAGGTCAGATTGGCAGTCGCTTCAATGTAATTACCAGACTCGCTAAATCCTGGATCATGGTCTAAGCGGACCCCGTCTAAGCACGGGACATAACGCTAGGAAGATGATAATAGAAGCGTAACATTTTTGTTTACATAAAGATGTGTTGTGCTATTCAGTAGCATGGCAATTACTCAATATTTATCTAGGTATATTTTGTTAATCAACCATTTTAACTATACTTTCAAAAGCGTCTATATATGTGTTTAAGCCCGGGTACAAAATCGATTATGTACTACGTATCGGAAGCTCCTAGCTCAGAGGAAGAACTTAGCTCGGAAGTAAGAAAAAAATGACCAGGTTGCATTCAAATAACCATGGATGTGGTAGCGATGATGTAACTTGTATGATCTAAAGAGCAGCTGCTTCTCTGTGATAAACAGACCCGGTAATCATGGAATCATGGTCCAAGCGGACTTCGGGTAAAATCACTACAGTGATGATGATTTCATACTTTTAAAATATTGGTATGGTAAAAACACCTTAGCTTCACCGTTCTCCGTCGTTATTGGCAGGTCAACATTTCTGGCACAATCATCTATTAGCAGTGTTTCTTAATATAGAAAAATATTTTACTACGTAAACCCTTTTTTGTTTTATAATGACCGAACCTTATTCCTATTAAATGCCGGGTCAAAACTGTATTAAGTAGTTTAATTTTTAGAACTCCTACAAACTTCGCTACCCCGGGGAAGCGACTCACACGTTACAAAACACACAGCAAGAAACTTATTCCATCAAAACAAACCTCTAATATAATGTTCCCACTTACTACACGGGTGCGCGTGCAAATATTTATTTAATATTCATTCAAAACGGCACAGACTTTTCTAAATGTTCGTGAGACTGAATATCTCACCAGAAAGTGGACGATGCAAAAATATATCTCCAAATCCATTGCAGTGTGTCTTGCAATGTTGTTATAGCGGTTGTTGCAAACGCAGCAATGTACGCCGATGTAGTGAGCAGTGTACAATAAAGCCCATAAATGGTATTGACGCGGGGATCGTGATAGAATGCGCCCGCGCTCCGGTTTCTGCATTCGTAGTGTTGCAAGGCGTTTAAATACATTTTATCGAATGTATTATTACAGTAGCTAATAGGCTAATCTAAATTTTCAAATTTAAATAAAAAATCTTACAAAAACAAGTACAACGCAAAACTTAAACTTAACAAAAAACAATTTTTCGTTAGGAATATATTATTTGTACCTATTAATAAATATGTTTACTTAATACTTAGTATGTAATAATTTTTTGTTTGTAGAATGAAATCTCAAGATGATCACTACGTTGACAAAAAAAGGATGTGCTAACTGTCCTTGTCTAACTACCCAACTAAATTTACGCCATTTCCCTGAGTCTGGTCCTTGTCTAGAAGTTCTTAAGGCAACTATATCTAAGTATCTGTTAATACCCGAGCGCTGTGGGGACAACGGTAATAAATAGAGCTTACAATTTTCCATCTCAACCAAATTTTATTTTCATGTATAACGAATTTCATCATAGACTAAATCTTTCATTGGTAATTAGTTAGCCTATTATTAGTGGCTAGTTGAGGCAATGGCCTCCAGACCACAAATGCCAAACAAGAAATACAACTAAACTGATAATAGTCGTCATCGACTGATGGCAGTTACAAACAAAAAAAAAAAAGTTAGCCTATTATTAAAAAACAAGTTGCATTCCGTAGCTCACACTTATCTCAGAAGAAAGAAACGTAAAATTTCATAAGTAAGGTACCCCACAACATTCGTAATCCGAGACACATAAAGACATAATCTGAATAACTTTCCTCGGCTCCCAAACTCGGCAACCAAAAGGGGGTCACTATCGATAATTGTCTGTTACATCACTCACGTGCGTCGGTGTGTCACGTGCGCGCGCGTGCCCGGAATGTCGCGGAGACTCGATGTTTACAAGCGGCGAAGCATGCATTGCGTAGGCGCGTTTAGATCGAACATTTTATTGAAATAATTATCTTTAACAATTTGTTTTAAGAAACTGAGTAGTCTAGATTTCAGCTAGATAAGCGGCTAAACGATAGCAGGAACGAACGTAGGTTTTCCGATAAATGTATTGTCGATATTTTTATATTTTCTGTTCTATACCCTAGTGTGGGGTTTCATCTTCTTAAATCTAGACCAGACCTAGATGAACTTACAAAATATCGGGCGTCCGTATGCCAACAATCTCTACAAGCTCCCTATCAATCTCTACTTTGTTAAAAATAGTTTTATTAAAATGTATTTTTATAACAAAGTACGTTTTTCCATAACTCATGGCAACCCCGCGTCTTTGACACTGAAGGACTTAAAAGGTCAATTGTACGAAGAAGATATTTAAGTATTCAACGAATGTGCGTGCGCTTGCGCAGAATATTATCGATGTCGATGTTGACAAGCGCACAACACTAACTCAGAGTGTTGGGTACAAGCAGTACCTTGAATGTCAAGTCGTGCCTATAAACGGCTAACAATGTTATAAATATAAAGCTGGGATTATTTTAATAAGGACTATAGTACTATAGTTGTACATATTATTGTAAATATTTAGCCCCGTTGGTACAATAGTTAATAGTATATACTTCGCGTAGAACGCAAGGGCGCGGATTCGATTCCCGCACCGTGACAATCAGATGTTGATAAAATACATAACATATATGTTTCGGGTCTGGGTGTTGTTGTACCTTCATTTATAATACTTAGTACGGTAGTATATACAGAAAATGTATTTCTACTACTAAACATTTACCACTTACCACCATATTTAATTTATTACAATTTCAAAATTTTCCAAAATGTTTGACATTGTTTTTTCCCTTTTTAGGCGTTTTTTTTTTACAACATACTTCTAATTCTATAAAACGCGCGAAAATCACTAGATAACTCTTCTAGAAACCGAATAAAAATAACTACCAACAAAGAAACTATCCCGAACAACATTTCAACAGCCGCCAATCCTCTAATTAACATTATTAATGCAAACACACGTTCCAGATCACACATAACAAAATACTTGCACGTGGTCCGTCTGTCCGTCTGATGCAACGGCTCAAGGCTGTAGAAACCTCGGACAATGTTAGCTCGGTGAAACTGTTACCATCGATTTTTGAATCGTAAAAAAGGCTCGTGATCACATCACGACCTTCGCCATTGAAAGACATCATCGGGATCCGTGCAACCGTGTTTAGCAAAGTGTGGCGTCATTGTTGTAGCCAAAATCTGGATCGGTGGCGAAATAAATAAATATTTTTTTATATATAAATTCTCCAGACTGACACACCAATTCCCTAGTTCCAAACTAAGCTTATGCTTGTACTATGGATACTAGGCGAACGGATAGATATACTTAAATACGTTTATAAACATCCATGACTCGAGTACAAATGTCCACGTTCATCACACGAAACATTTGCCCCTAGCGGGATTCGAACCCGCGACCCTTGGTTTCGTGGCCAGGGTCTCTGACCACTCGACTAACGGGCCAGTCAGTGATTAATACTTTTAGGCATTTTACGTGGAAATTTAAGTCTTTTTTTGTGTGTTTATCATTAAGGTGAAAATCTAGGTGATTTCTAATCTATGTAGGTGGTAGCTCAGTGGCTTAAAAAGGGTCCAAAAGTCAACACGTATTTCTGGATATGTCGAATCCTAGTACGGTTCATATTGGCGATGAGCTTGTTCATCTAATCTAACCCAACATAACATGACACAGGTGCTATTCCGTACCTAAAAGAGGGAATAATTTCGGTTCTCTCTGCCTACCCCGCTTGGGAAGTGGCGTGAAGTTTAGTAAGTCAGTTAGTTAGTTAGATATTATATAATTAAGTTTATTTTTTGAGATTTTTGCTCCTTCGACTCTCCACATCTCTTCAAGGATTGTGGACATGATGATATGTGTGTATGATGTAAGTACGTATATATACTTATGACAAGCTAGATAGCGCATTCGGTAGTGTTCCTCCCCCATGCGCCAAGAGTTATGGGTTTGATCCCCACCCAGGACAAATATTTGTATGATGAATACTTGTGTTTGTTCTGTGTCTGGGTGTTAATACCATTATTTAAGTATATATTTGTAATACCACTGTTGTTTCTGATATACGTCACACAAGTGGTTAAGCCACTCACCTCGGAGTCAGATCAATGTATGTGATGTTGTCTGATATTTTTTTATTTATACTATATACTTCCCTCACCACAGGAAAACATTGTGAGGAAACCCGCCCTATACAAAGTCATTATATATGTGTATCCCATTTTTGAATTTCCGTTAAATTAAACATACTTGGAAACATACTTGGCGTGAAGTTTAGTTAGTTAGTTAGTTAAACATACTTGGAAACGCTTACGATGCAACCAGAAAGCCGCAAACATGTCTACACGCTTTTTTCATCTATAAGGAAAACGATGTACTTTTTCCTCGTCCACAAAAAAATGTTTGCAAAAATTGTATATCAGCATTGAACACAGATATGACAATTGCAATAAAAAGCTGTACATAAAACGTCTTAGCAAACAGTTAAACCAATACGAAATTTGAATAAACCCCTGCTGTTAGTTGCACCAACACGAACTAACGAAATTACTTTTACGCGCCGTGTCCGACAAAAAACGGTTTTCCTTTTTTTTACCGTCACAAGTTAAATAGAACCGGGACCGTGTCATTACATTTGCATTAATTGCATAAAGAAATTGTCGTTCATAATTGACTGTTACAATAAGACAAGTCTGTAACATTGCATTTTTTTACACAGCCTTGGAATTGTAATTTGCATTTCGTATTTTAATTTGTTTGACGAGATAATGACAGTGCGTGTAATCCGCATTCGATTAAAATGTCAAGAAACTATCCGAATCTTATCACGATTTTTTACGCGCGTTTGGTCCAGTTTTCAAAAAAAGGTCCAATTCGCGTTTGGTCCAATTTGCAGTTGATCCAATATAAACAAATCGAAAATCCATAACTACCCAAGTTTGACCGGGAGACCACCTTCTCAGTGAAAATAGGAGCGGGTGGAAAACCGGAGACTATTCCATCGAGGGAAGACCTACGATGCTTTTCCCTTACGCCTTCAACGCGGTAAAGGCACAACAAAACCATCAAAGGGTCGGCAACGTGCGAATGACATCACTGAGGTTACAAACACCTACGGACTAGACTAGAATGACTGGTATACTTGTATACCACCAACTTTAGAGATATTTTAACCACATTTATCTATACTTATAATAAATCTGTAGAGAGGTCAATTCTGTACATGAAATATATTTTCAAAATAACTATCAGGGGATGATTAGTGATCGATACTGATGCCAAAAATGCAATCAGTAAAATTTTTGTCTGTCTGTCTGTCTGTCTATATGTTCCTTATAGAAACAAAAACTACTCGACGGATTTTAACGAAACTTGGTACAATTATTCTTCATACTCCTGGGCAGGTTATAGTATACTTTTCATCACGCCACAATCAATAGGAGCAGAGTACTGAAGGGAAACGTTGGGAAAACGGGAGAAGTTACTCCATTTTTAAGCTTCCGTCGTCCTTAATGGTTAAAGTTACATAGAAATCATGTATGACGGAAATAGTCTTTATAATATTAACCATAAACGCGGGTTACACCGCTGGCACAGCTAGTGTTAAATAAAACTGGACTGGGTTAAATATAAAAATTGTGAAAAATTTGTGACGAGTGGCTAGCTCGTCGCCTACTCAATGACATACCGGAAACCCTATATACAATTAGTCGCCTTTACGATATGCTAAGAAAGGTTCCTTGTCTGGAGACCAACAACAACAGGACTATTTTTATGTATAAATTATATTATTATAAGTTTTAGTGATCGGCCATAGGTCGTAATTCGACCATTAGCAGTTTGATTATTTTTTTAAATTATTTATTGAAATACTATTAGCTTTCTGCACTCCTTCTTCATATGAACCTCAACTGTGCCAAATCTCATACTCCTCCGTCCGCGTAATTCTCATAAAAAGGGATACAAAGTTTTTGCTTCACGTATTAAACATAAAGAGTGTCGGTATTATACATGCAAATACATTCATCTTTTAACTTACCAAAACGTATTATAACAAAAACATATAGCTCTCAATGGAGTTTAATTAATAACTGTTTACTCGCATTCGCTTACACGATATACAACTTCATTGAGAATGCTGATTGTTTTTTAACGAACTTTAATGGGATACTTTTACTTTCACCCACATTCATATTTTGGCGGATAAAAGTGAAAATGATATGGTCATTAGTGCGTAGCAGACCATGACTGGTCTCCTTAGGCTAACTGAACCCATTGTTTGTGTTGTGGTTACTTGGAGTATCAATGCATGCCGGAGAAGAAATTTGTGGCAAAATATTCAGCAAGTCAAACATGACAAGTCAAACATGAACATTTGTCCCATATTAGTCTGGGACTTGGCCCACGTTGATTTGGGACAAAAATAAAAGGAATGTGCTAACTGTGGTTCTTGCCTAGCATGTCGTAAACCGCGACTAATAGTAGGTATATCGGTTTTGGGTGTGTGATTGTGTAGGCGCCAGGTTAGCCGTTTGTCATTGCTTTTTCACAATTTTCCATCTAACCCAGGCTGGCTTTATTTTTGGCTGAATGTAGTTGATATTTGATTGGCATACTGCCCCTTTGACTCTGCCTACCCCTTCGGGGATTATGGGCGTGATGTTATGTATGTATGTATGTATGTCAAACATGACTGTGTGCCAAGTCGGACGAGATATTGTTTTCATTGTGACATCACATACATTGATCTGGTTCCAAAATAACTCGCTTAAGTTAACCAAAAGACCGAACAACTCGCAAACCTTTCACTGTAATTCAAAATATTGTAATATTAAGTCACGTCAAATAGATGGTTATAATTAAATCTGATATAAAATAAATTTCTTTGTATAATGAAACTGAATAGAGCTACATTTGTTCTCACTTCGAACAATATACACAACTATATTTTCGCAACACAGCGGATTGACTCTACGGCCTCTCTACTGTATCAATGCTCTAAGTAAGAGCAGGAGCTACTGGTAGAGCGAACACAATAACAAACTCACTAGTGCTCTATGGTAACTAATTACCTAGACCACAATAGCAGGAATTGAGACTTGCAAAATTTGGCAAGTCACGAGAAAACTACGGCAATGCTCTAGACGGTTTTCTGGGTACTTAATAGAAATACTTTGCCTAATGCCTTTGTAATGCAATTTTTAGCATTTAAAATAAAATATTTTTTTTTTACGGATCCCTTGGTGCACGAGTCCAAGTTGCACTTGCCTGATTTTACAAAAAAAATATGATTGACTAATAATTCCCTAATAAAATTAAAATATAGATACTTTAGCTATATGTTAGATACCATATGCCATACATATGAATAATAAATAATACTATTGAGTATTAAAATCTAGCTTATTTAATTCAATATAAATTACTATTGTAATGTTAACCAATCCAACTTTAAATTATCCCAAAACAAATACACATTTTAATTACTACACCACATTGGCCCAATGCGAAATGAGCCAACAAGCAATATATTTTATTCTCTCGTAACATGCGGACTACTACCGCTAATGTACAAACATATATTTGGTACTTAACAAGTGTAATATGTTGTTCCATTACGTATGTTACATAAAACTCCTCAATACTTCAATCGTAGGATGACCGTCATTCGCATATAAATTACACTGTAATCAGCGCGCGTGGAGGCGTAATTACAAGATAACACGTGTAATTTAAGGGTGGTAATTAGTCACGGCGCGTAATCCGCCGAATGTCGGATTGAAAGTGAAACCGTGGTATCTTCTTGATCTAATGATAACACCTGTCTTGTTATGTTCAGTATGCGTAAAAGAGTAGGTATAACATACGCATAACGGTTTTATAGAATTTTCTATGATAACGTCAAAGATTAACAGTTTCATTCGGACGCTATGAAAGAAAGCATTCCAAAAATAATACAGCGAAAGACAATATTGACTTTTGCGTTAACTTCGGTCTACAACACAGATAATTATCTGTGGTCTACAAGGAAGAGTATTTTCAATACTGCAGGACCTGTTATTTTCTCCGGGATATGGAGTATGATTCCGAGTTTTGACGAGCCAAATTTTACTGCTCAAACTTCTATTGCAATCATCATCTTCCTAGCGTTATATCCCGTGCTTAGACGGGGTCCGCTTAGACATTGATCAAGGATTTAGCGAGTCTGGTAATTACATTGAAGCGACTGCTGATCTGACCTTCGTAACTCTAAGATAGGGGAACCAGACAATTATTGGATCATGATTACAAATCCAAAGTTGTTTGGATTTGCAGGTTTCATCACGATGTTTTCCCTCACCGTCGAGCTAGTGGTATAAATACGTACATAGATTTGCAAAATCCAGAGGTACGTGCCCGGGTTTGAACCCGCACTCCTCGGTTAAGAGGCGCGAGTCCTTACCCTTGAGCTACCACCGCTCTATTGCAATGTTCTTAACTTATTTAAGTTACTGGTATGTATGTATATTGTAGTCAAATGTTATAGATGAGACGTTTGAAGGAAGGATATTATTGATAACTAGCTTCTTCCCGCGGCTTTGCTCACGTGGTACATCGATAAATCATAACCTATATGTTATTCGGGTGCATAAGCTATATTATTGTAAAGTTTCATTAAAATCCATCCAGTAGTTCTCGCGTTAAAGAGTAACAAACATCCATCCATACTTACAAACTTTCGCGTTTATAATATTAGTAGGGATTAAGTAATCTTAAATCATCATGTTCCTAGCAATATCCTAATCGGGTCCACGTGTACAGTTTAAGTTTACTAGAGACTATTTCACTATAAATAAATAATAAATATTCAACGACATCACATACATTGATCTGACTCCGAAGTAAGTAGCTTAAGCACTTGTGTTACGGATATCAGAAACATCAGTGGTATTACAAATATATACTTAAATATTGGATATTAACACCCAGACACAGAACAAACACAAGTATTCATCACACGAATGTTTATCCTGAGTGGGGATCGAACCTACAATTCTTGGCGCATGACGCAGGGTCACTACCGAATGCGCCATCGAGCTTTAAACTTTTAGGTCTTGTGTTTCTAGTATATAACACTATAATACTAGTATCATCGTCGGCTTATAAGATGCTCTATTAGACGTAATGAATGCACTTCAGTGAGTTTGAATGGTGCTATGCAATTAAACTCAGGCTCGTTAATTGAATGTCTCATTAAGTCAATTAGCTATCATGACTACATGACTTGTTTGTTAAACAAAGCCAGTTCATATTCTTTTTTTTATAATGTACCTGCCGATTACGTACGAAAACACATACTCACATACATATTATCACGCTTGTAATTCCCGAAGTAGGCAGAGTTAAAGAGGGAGCCAGCCCCCTCAACCATATTCGGCCAAAAGATAAAACTGGGCTAGGTTAGATGGAAGATTGTGAAAAAGTAGTAGCTAGCTCGTCACCTACACAATCACACACCCAAAACCCGATATACCATTAGTTGCTTTTTACGATTAGGTACTAGGCAAAAACACAGTTGGCACATTCTTTTTAAGTTCCAGACTAACATGGGACATGGTATGAAGCACAAAAAACGCTAGTAAATGATGACTAAACATCGGATTTTGTACAATATGCAAATTTTAACATGTGTTTATTAATGTTGTGATCAGAAATATATGCAATAATGTTTTTTTGTTCTTGGCAGAAAGAGCGTTTCGGATTACAAAAACTAACTAACTAACTAAACTTAGTTAGTTTCGGATAACAAATTGATCATTATATGTATTATTATTATCACAGCTGTTCCCGCAGACTTACCCGCGTTTATGGTTAATGTTTAGCCTATAGCCTTCCTCGATAAATGGGCTATCTATCTCAGAAATAATTTTTCAAATCGGACCAGTAGTTTCTGGATTAGTTCGTTTAAGAAACAAACTCTTCAGCTTTATAACATTAGTATAGATTTAAAGATCCAGGATTACTAATGCCCATCATGCCTCGCTGTCGAATGAAAACGCGTTGATGTGTACAATTGGTAAACAAATTTAGCCCCGATCGTGATGCCATAGTACGATACCGGGCTGTGGGCGTACCGCGATCGGGTTCCACTGTCTACACGCAAGACTGATAAATATATTGTAAAACATACTAACATTGACAGATCTAATTGATAACGAGAAATTAATCACATGGATTTTTAGTAATAGGTATTTTATTAACACTCATATTATAATATCTACACTTATGGATTATGGGCGTGATGCTATTTTTGTTTTGTTTGTTTCCTAATATAAAGAGGAAGGAATTTTATTGAACCCCCGAAGGGGTAGCCAGAGTAAAGGGGGCACCCGGCCCCTTCAACTTTTTGTATGTTTGTAACGAATAAACTTAAAAACTACTGGAGCGATTAAAAAAATATTTCACCATTAGAATGCTTTATTATCCTAGAATAACATAAACTATATTTAAAAAAAAATAAAACTTTAATGTCCATTTTTACTAAGCCAGGACAGGCCGCTAGTATACTTTACTAATATTATAAGAGGTAAGATTTCATTGTATATTTGAACTGAATAGGTCCGAAACTACTGGGCCGATTTGAAAAATTCTTTCACCAATGGAAATTTATTTTATCTGCGAGTAAGATAGGCCTATTTTATTCCCGTATTCCCCCGGGAACGGGAACTACCCGGGTGAAACCGCGGGGCGCTGCTAGTATTTTATAAATCAGTTCAGATAATATGTGCTACATGAGTATTTGTACTAGATGCACAGGTTTTCATTTTGACGTCAATGTAATGCACCAACAAAGAGGCAGATTTGATTAGCAGCATTACTGTCATTAAATGAGTCGATGCCGATCATCGACTGATGACTAATTAATCACTGAAACTTTTATTTAGAAATTATCCATGTTAATAATTTTAATTTAATTTTATAAATATACCTAATGGTAATAGTGTTTTTTTCATTTGCATTTATTATGTAGGTACACGGGGCCGCTGCCTTCTATCCCGGAACTAAGCCACAACGAAACATTTCTATATCCATTCAAATAATCCAAACTATTATTTGACAAAATAGCTAAAATAACTCATAATAAAAGACTCGATCACGCGGAAACTTCTTAGCTTCCACAAAGATGCCGCCAAATGTACAGTCAGCAAAATAAGTAACTGAATATCTTTTTGTAGGCAGGTAGGAGGGATTGCAATCGCAATCTAAGGGGATGGAACATAGGTGATGACAATCTAAGGTGATCGAACAACAGCTGCATTGCTGGATGCAGCATTGTGATCGCTAGTAGGTAGAGTATGTGGTGCACTGGAACTTTATATGATTCGACATGATTCTGGGCCAACTAGACTGGGGTAGGAAGGTAGACCCTCTTAAAGTTGCACCTTGGTGGTATATTAGGATAGGTACCTAATCGTTTTTTTTATATGTTAGTTAGATATTGTATAAAAAGGATCATGAATGTTGAAGAGGCGTGTGAGGTGTGTAAGGATCGTGCTTTAAGGCGTTCGGTTCTCTCTGCCTACCCCGTTAGGGAAGTGGCGTGAAGTTTAGTTAATTAGAGATTCAAAAATGATGTACCAACAATTTTTCATTTGTATTTAAATATGTCTATCCGTTCACCTAGTATCCGTAGTACAAGCATAAGCTTAGTTTGGAACTAGGGAATTGGTGTGTCAGTCTGGAGAATTTATTATTATTGTCTAACACAACTCAATCAATTATTTTTAGGTCAAATGTGGTATAGGGAGCTGATCGCACCTTGGACTCCTGCGCACCCCTTCAGGGATTGTTTATAAGTTCGCAGTAACAGAAATCAAAAGTATTCAACTACTATTTCTGCTGATCGTACTCAAACCGCAAAATGGATTTAAAAGAGGGGAAAGTCTAACTGAATGGTACTTGGCATCATAAAGACAAATTTTCTAAACACCTTTGTGTTTTGGCAAGGCAAAATATGGTATGAAACAAACTAGGTTATGGCCGCTGCGTTACTCGTGTGGGAAATAAATAAAAAAAAATTGCTTTTTTTGGTTTGTACCTACATATAAAATATAAGCACCTTAACTTACTTTACTACATGGTAAGTGTAATTTTTGACCTTCATACTATTTTTGCTTCATCTACCAATGTGTATTTGAAGGGTAATCAATGTTGGCTATAATGCAGGAAGTTATATCCTAAGGGGCGGCCACGAAATTAAATGATTTTTTTTCAGTCATGGTCATACAGTCAACATAACACAGGCTTATATACCTAATTTGCAGCTTAAGAATTAGTGTGCCAACCTAACTTTATTATTTTTTCATTTATAAAAGCAGTCACGGAGCGGTGGTACCTCAATGGTAAGGACACTCCCCTCTTAACCGAGGAGTGCGGGTTCAAACCTGGGCACATACCTATGGATTTTTCAAATCTATGTTCGTATTTATACCACTAGCTCGGCGGTGACAGAAAACATCGTGATGAAGCGTGCAAATTCAATCAACTTTGTATCCTATCTTAGGGTAACCTATCTTAGGGTTACGAAGGTCAGGTCGGCAGTCGCTTCAATGTAATTACCAGACTCGCTAAATCCTGGATCATGGTCTAAGCGGACCCCATCTAAGCACGGGACATAACGCTAGGAATATGATGAGTCACCTTAGTTTGACTACGAATCGAAGCATATTCTTACATGATGATTGCTATTGTCTCATATCTTGACAAAGGTCACCTGTCATATTAAACCAAAATGTAACGGCCAATTTGACTAATACTTTCTTAAGCACTAAATATTCTTTACAAATCTTTGTCTACCCGCTTGAATGAAGTCATTGAGCAAGGACAAAATTCCAATACATTCGTACACAAAGCGCTTCCATAGCGAGCAACTCTGGCCGACTCTTGCGCAAGTCGTTTCCTTATTAGTTTTATAAGCACAATCCCACTTAGACCTTACTTTCCCTAATATTTGACGTCTCTTTCTAGCCCTAAATAAATGTCGCGAGTGATGTCTCTTTCTTGCCCTAAATCAATGTCATAGTTGAGAAAACATCAGTGAGACTTGCACAACTTTTAAGAGTCGAGCCTTCTATGAATAAATAAGTCGAACAACGCATTTTTGTCCATGTAACTAAATCAGTATACTGACATTTAATATATAGCTTAAATAAGATATACTCTTAAAGAAAAATTATATATTATTATATATAAATACTCGATCCAATTACTAGAGTAACCTCTTATTAAAATCTATTTCAAATCCTCAACAAATATTTATTAAAAGTAGATACTAAAGAATAAATTCATATCAATACTAGCGACCGAAATGAAACAAGAGTAATTCATTTTAATATAATAAATATAATTAGTTACTTTTGTATAATCTGGTTAAATCTATAGATACTAATATTATAAAGCTGAAGAGTTTGTTTTTTTTTTTGCTTGAACGCGCTAATCTCAGGTACTACTGCTCCGAGTTGAAAAATTCTTTCAATATTAGATAGCCCATTTATCGAAGAAGGCTATAGCATTAACCATAAATGCGAGTGAAACCACGGGCACAGCTAGTAATTTATATTATAGTAGTTTAACTTCATATATTATTTCATAATCATTCTGCAACTTCACCGTCTGTTCCTCTATAGTATACTATTTTAATATTCCTTTTATTGTATCTAGAAGTACCAACGACGAAATACGTTGCGGTTTATTTGCAATGTGAGTTATCACTCAATTACGACTGCTGAGTGAGTCATTTTATTAGGACATGTACTTGGTGTATTAAAGGGAAATTACGCGGCCTACTTACAATTACTATCACAATGACTAAGTAAAAAAAAATTACATACATACATACATACATACATAGCATTACGCCTATAACTTCCGAAGGGGTAGGCAAAGTCAAAGGGGCAGCAGGCCCCTTTACCAACATTCAGCCAAAAACAAAACTAGACGGGTTAAATGGAAAACTGTGAAAAAGTAGTGACAAGTGGCTAGCTCGTCGCCTACACAATCACATACCCAAAACCCCATATATCGTTAGTCGCCTTTTACGACATGCTAGGCAAGAAACACAGTTGGCACATTTTTATTAAGTCCCAGCCAACATCGGACAAAAAAAATGTTTCGGTATTAAAAAGCCCCTTGTTGGTCTAGGCTAGGATATAAAAGGATCTACCAATTGTGTTTTTGACTAATGCTATACCTATCGGGTTTTGAGTGTGTGATTGTGTAAGCGATGAACTAGCCACTTGTCACTACTGTCAGAGAATTTTCCATCTAACCTAGCCCAGTTTTATTTTTGGCTGAGTGTGTATATATTTTGATTTATTGTTAAATTTGACAAAGTTTGTTTTATTTATGTCGCTAACTTTAATGGCATTATCAAGTTTATAAGTACTACTAACATGAAGCGAATTAAGTTATTAAATTAAAGCGACTGTGCATCTAATCTTCCTATCCCTTAGTCAAGAGGACCAGACCAATTGAATAATAGCTGCACACAGTTGTCTAAAGTGCAAGGTTCCTCATGATGTTCTTCCTCACATTAGAATCCATATTTAGATTATTTAATAGTGGCCATATTAGTGGATGGAGAGGAAGAGGAAGGCCAAATAAGAGATGGATGGATTGTGTGAAAGATGATATGAGTAAAATAGAAGTGGATAGCTTGATGACGGCTGACCGGGACGTATGGAAGAAGAAGACATGCTGCGCCGACCCCAGATGAACTGGGAGAAGGGCAAGAGGATGATGATGAATAGTGGCCACAAGGATGGATCCAAGAAAAACCAAAGGTCTTAAAATCTAAAAGTATCTCCATTTTTAAATAACGAACAGATGGGCGTACGCAGCTTTTGGTCCAGGAGGAGACAATACAATATTATTGATAGGCTATTATAGTTAACAGACGTCGGCACACAAGTTCCAAGACCTACATATGCCTACCTACATATCGTCATGCCCGTAATCCCCGAAGGGGTAGGCATAGTCGAAGGGGTTCCTATTTATTTGGTATTCTTGCTGTAAATTTACCAAACCTCGTTGTCTGGTTTTGATAAGACAACGTAACTTATTCTTTAGAACTTATTCTTCGTGGTTGAAAGGAGACTTGGGTTATTGACATTCAGAAATAAAATTAACATCGTCAATTAGATGATCGTAAAGTGTACAATTAATGCTTCCGATAAACTATCTCGTTTAAGTATCGGACGCCTGACGCTCACCAGAGCGCACACTTATGGACTATCAAGAAACACGATCACGTGAAAAGAAAAAGCTAAGTTACCTTCAATAGATCTTACATATAATTTACTCTCACTTGTTTCAATGACATGTGAACACGGATCTAAAAAAATATTTTGTCCCGACAATATGTTTGACCACTGTGCAGAAATACGGGCAATAATCGGCATCTTACAATTAAATTAAATTAAGTTTAATTCTCCGGACTGACACCAATTCCCTGGTTAGTTACTGGTTAGTTAGTTTGGAACTAAGCTATAAGCTTGTCCTATGGTTACTAGGCAAACGGATAGACATACTTAAATATGTTTATAAACATCCATGACTCGAGTACAAATGTCCATGTTCATCACACAAATAGTTAGCACGTAGCGGGATTCGAACCCACGACCTTCGGTTTCGTGGCCATGGTCTCTGACCACTCGACCAACGGGCCTGCCAAACAATGCGAGCAAAATGCGATGTAAACACCTATCTGTGTCTTTTTACAAACACAGCAGATACATATATATGGTCTGTATTAAGTGGTCATATGTGCACGAGTAGTCGATGATTTAAAAGTCAAATTTAGTTGCTCAATTTAGCCGATACAATGTCTTATGATTGACAAAACATCAACTACCTACTACTTTTGCTTATAAACGTCAGGAATTTAATATCGACGGAGATTAAAATTCAAATTATATAACATAAGTAAAATTAACATCAAAAAAATAACTGTAAAAAGTAACTACTTAGAGTTGTAAGATTTGATAACAGTAATGCCTTAACCATAGCTGTAGGAATACGGCATTACAATAAAGTCAAAAATATATGAACTATTTTGAATATTGGTTTCCTAACATGACATAAAAGATCGCTACTACAGACATAAAAAGTCCCATCGTTTGCCATTTCACAGAAGACGACAAAATCATCCACATTTCACGGGTGCGCCTACGCGTCGGTCGCGCGGATGCAACGCTTTGCGCAACTCTGTCAGATCGATTGGTTCCGTCTGATCCGAAGACGAATCGGAATTGACCCCGAGCGCAGAAGCGGGTTTGTAGGTTGAAAGGGACACGATTGAATGAAGAAAGTTTTATAGAACTATTGCGCAATTATAAGAATTTTTAGTCACACTATTTTTGATACAGTTCACCTTTTGATGATTGGGCTGCGACCAACAGTGTTCATTGCCTAGTATATTGTAAAAGGCGACTTGTCATTGTGTAGGCAATGAGCTAGACACTAGTCGAAACTTCTCACTATTTACCACCCAACCGAACTCAATTTCATTTTTGGCTAAAAATGGTCAAAGAATCTTGCCGCTTACACCCTCAATTGGTCCTGACCCTTCTTGTGTGTTGTCAAATTTATACTAAAACTAAACCAACTTCACGCCAATAGGCAAGGTGACAAATAAAAATAGGTTAATCCGTCAGTTAGATTTAAAAAAAAATATTGAACACGTATTTTATATTTACTTGTCAAACAAATATTGACGAAGATACAATGCATTCAAGTTGCGCGTGACGTAACACTTTCGTACAATTTTTACTAAATAGTGACGTCGCAAGCCCCCACTCCAAATCTATGATGCTCTTTATCTTTGTGAATTTTTGTTAATTTGATAAAGCGAAAAATAGGTGTCTAGTATTTTTTTATAAGTAATCTAACTAACGGACTATATAGAATTATAGTTTTTTAATGCAGTCATCATCCCTATTCCCAACGGGATGGCGATGGAGAGGATCTTTTCATAACTTTAGAAGTTATTATGGCTCCTAACACCATCTTCTGTTAACGCACGATCAATTTCAAACTTTTCAGAAAAAAAATTTGAAGCATTCTAATTTCAAGTTTAACAGCAAAACCTAAGCTCCCCTTCGAGATAGATCTACGTGCGCAAGCGCATCTAGGACACGCGATGTGGTCCGGGGCCCGGAGAACTGGGCTGGCACAAATGACGTCATTACCCACCCGTCTGCTATCTTGACTCATCTAGGCTATGGAATCTGTGCTCAATTATGACTCTTAAATTGTTCCACTTAAACTATGTTTAAACTGTACAGTAATTATTCTAAGAGTACTGTAATACGTAGCTGAATGGAAAGGACGCGTCTCACGTGTTGGTTCAAATCCGGGTATTTCTGGATTTTCATACTCATATATATACCTATTACTTACCTTCTTACTTATTATACATATACGACTTTTTCCAAGGGTCGCGGGTTTGAATCCCGCTAGGGGCAAATGTTTCGTGTGATGAACATGGACATTTGTACTCGAGTCATGGACGTTTATAAACGTATTTAAGCATGTCTATACGTTCACCTAGTATGCATAGTACCAGCACAAGCTTAGTTTGGAACTAGGGAATTGGTGTGTCAGTCTGGAGAATTTATTTATTTATTAATATTTTGACATTGTCGAAATTGGTATGTTCTAATAACTACATATAACTAAATATACGTAACTATTACCCAAGTTTCTTTAAATTCGTATGATGGAGTCCTTCAATGGACATTAATCTTCCCGGTAAAACAAGTTCAAGACGCCTATTCCATAACAAGTTGTCAAACTACATATTGCTATAATCCCTGTTCGTATGTCTCCATAATTACGTATTTGATACAAGAATTAAAGCTTTTTAAACGAAACAATCCAAAATTAATGATCATTCGAGAATAAATTAGATTTTTGATTTTACTGCTTTGGTTGATTAGCTGATAAGAAAAAAATGCATTCATTAGTTTAGTATCCTAGACTATATGTTAATCATAAAATATCTCCGTAAATCCCTGCACAAAAAAATTGTTGTCGATAAAAAAAAATATTTTCCTCAGATCTGGGATGTGTTGCTCTCTGATATTTGTTATTTAATTAATACAAACAATTGTCCCACATCAAGATCTCTACCAACCGAAACATACTCGACCGTTCAACTCAAGACGATCACCGCTAACTCGGTCGCATTTATAATATTCATCATTTCGTTTCGAGTATTCACGCTCTCCGTCCTTGTTCAAAAGGCACGAAGAATGACATCTAAGCACAAGTAACCCACTTTCAAGCCATTATACATTCAGAAGTAAGTAAACAAAACACGACATTCACGATACAATGAATAACTCCAGTTGGGCTGATGGCCCAGCAGCCTATTGTCACGGGAATCGAGGCTGCAGCATGCATTTGTGATCGTTAACGTGTGCAAAAGTGCGTTGTTCGGAACACGAAATGCTTTTGAATGTATTCTAGCTGTATGGCTCGAGTAAAACTATCGATATAATTAGCTTTAATTGTCTCTTGAAATACAGTTTTCACAATTTTAAGAGTCAGGGTTCCACTTCATTTAAAATTCTAGTTTACGTACAATACATTACGTTACATTTCTTTTTTTTTCTTCTAAAAGTAACCTTGGAAAATTATAGCGGTATATCTATACTTATAATAAATCTGTAGAGAGGTCAATTCTGTACATGAAATATATTTTCAAAATAAATATCAGGGGGTGATTAGTGATCGATACTGATGCCAAAAATGCAATCAGTAAATTTTTTGTCTGTCTGTCTGTCTGTCTGTCTGTATGTTCCTTATAGAAACAAAAACTACTCGACGGATTTTAACGAAACTTGGTACAATTATTTGTCATACTCCTGGGCAGGTTATAGTATACTTTTCATCACGCTACAATCAATAGGAGCAGAGTAGTGAAGGGAAATGTTAGGAAAACGGGAGAAGTTACTCGATTTTTTAAGCTTCCGTCGCGTGTGCAGCCTTAATGGTTAAAGTTACATAGAAATCATGTATGACGGAAATAGTCTTTATAATATTAACCATAAACGCGGGTGACACCGCTAGCACAGCTAGTTATTAAATAAAATTCCTGACTACATTAATGTTCTTACGTTATGTCGCTTCTAGTTATGTTCTGATTGACCCGTTATCCTAGATTTGGTTGTTTTTAAAGACGTGCCTGATTCTGTTTTCCCCACTACAAGTTGCGTACTTTGCAATCAGATACATGGTGTGGGCCGATATTTAATATTGTTCTTAATTCGTATCCCTTAGAAGGGAACCTTAGTTACTTGGATATATAGGGTTCCTCTGGACGTTACCTACGAAGTCTACTTCTGTTTAAAAATAGAATAGAATAAATGTTTATTTGGCACATTACAAAATTTGCTTACAAACTAAAACTATAACTAGACTAAACTATATGTAGCCAAATAGGCCTCCGCTCAGCTGTTGTCGAGACACATTGTGCCACGACGCTGGTTTTCTGCGGACATCTTTTCTGAAGATGGCGTCTGGTACATGTTTACAAATTTCTATTTTGAATTTAAAGCATCAACATTATAGTTATGCAGGTATAAAATACGAAGAATATATAATATGGTATTCATTTAAGGCAATAATTTATTGTAGATGAATTATATTATACACGTTACGATGACAATTCTAATCAAAACAATCTGTGCTTGAACACAACTATTTGTAAGTAGTAATTAGGTGATGCCACGTGCCTGACCCCAGCTGTTAGCAACCACCACGGCATGCAAATAGTTTTTTTGTTGTGTAATTTAAGTTACACCATACGTGAAAAGATAAATAAAGATCTGGGTAAACGAGTTTTACTTAAACCAGTCTTCAATCCAGCAAGCCTATCTTGAAAAGATTATTTTATTTTAGTAGATATCTACACGCTTCCATAGGTTATTATTATAGTTAGATTTCATTTGAATGTTCAGCCTCCAGGCTGACTTGGTGATACTCAATGTCAGCATCAGTCAAAGTTGTATACTGGTATAAAATAAAAAATGATAAAAAAAATCAATGTGACTTAGACTACATACATTACTAGTACCAGTGAGGGATTTCTGACTAGATTTTAGATGTGAGGTGTGTAAGGATCGTGCCATATGGCGTTCAGTTCTCTCTACCCACCTCGCTAGGAGAGCAGCGTGGAGTTTATATTAGTTTATTAGTCAGTTTATAGATAACGTTACTATGACAAAGGTTTATCATTGACGCAATGATTGGCTCCGTTTTGAGAAGAATTGATTTGCGCTTACATATTCTAAGGCGTCACGTCAAAAGAGACGATCACAACAGTGACTTTACCTTTGGGCTCGATTGTGTTATCTAGTGTATATTTTATTTTCATAAACCCTTAATATCATCTAACGTCTTAATAACAGTCTTATGACATTGCCTCTATTGATAATGATATGACTCGATGGCGAATTCGGTAGTGACCCTGTCCCATGCGCCAAAAGTTGTAGGTTCAATCCACACTCCGGACAAAACTTCGTATGATGAATACTCGTGTGCTCTGTGTCTGGGTGTTAATATCCAATATTTAAGTATATATATTTAGAATACCACTGTTCTGAATCTAATCTGATTTTCGTAACACAAGTGCATAAGGTAATTACCTCGGAGTCGGAACAATGTATGTGATGGAGTCGGATATTTATTATTATTTATTACCTATTTTAAAAATTAATCCATTAGGTCCATTAGTTACAGCATTAATTGATGTATAAATTATAGTAAAAAAATAAAAAAAAATGGTACAATCCAAACGAAATCATTTTAACAAATAAGTTACGTTTATTTCTTATGTCGAAACAACAACAGCCACAGACTTCAAATATTCAACGTAAAAAGATTAAAATTTTCAACAAAAATCAACGTCACGTACCTATTTTTTCACTTCGGTAATATTCAGGGACAACTAATTGTAATTTAAAGCCCTGACCTCAATTATTGGAATAATTCCACTGAACATCAAGGCATAATTAACGTGTTCAGTTAATGAGGGTTTTCACAAATACAAAAACCGCCAGATGGCACGAGGGAGTCTCGTAGTCTTATCACTGGCACTATTGGCTCTTTGTTGACAGCATGTCAGTTTGTTCTGAAAACTTACCAATGAGGTGGGTGACAAGACCGTACGTCACAGTTACGCCATCTATCTGATGTTTCAATTCAAAAAACCCTCATTGAAAACCTTGCTCGGAGTCGAACCACCTAGGCTTATGAAGTAAACGTTTAAGAGTATAGAAATTAAGCTTAAAGCGTACATCAATTATAAAGCAAGATGAAGCAAGTTATAATCCATCACTTAGATCTATGACAGATAAGTAAAAGAAGACAATGATGCAACTTACTGGGACAAATTACAAATGCGGATAATATTTAGATTTATGAGAGCGTTGGTAGTTTAGTGGTAGGGACACCGGCGTCAAATAATAATAATAAATAAAGTCTCCAGACTAACACACCAATTCCCCAGTCCCTAACTAAGCTTATGCTTGTGCTATCGATACTAGGTGTACGAATAGACATACTTAGATACGTTTATAAACATCCATGACTCGAGTACAAATGTCCATGTTTATCACACGAAACATTTGCCCCTAGCTGGATTCGAACCCGCGACCCTGGGTTTCGTGGCCAGGGTCTCTGATCACTCGACCAACGGACCAGTCAAATGCAAGGGATGTTGGATGAAACATCGATTTTTTAATCTAAAAATTGGTTACTAGCTAGCTCGGCGGCGGGAGAGAACTTTATGAGGAAACCTAAACATTAAAATATCTAAGGATGTAAATTCCAATTTAGCCGGTTTCTGTTAAAATTAAAACTCAAAGTGTCGCCAAGAACTAGATGCAGTATGAATGGTCCGGCCCTAACCGGTAAAATACCACCCTTCTACAGAAAATTTCTTTGAAACAAAGTGTATTTAACCGTAAGCCCAACCCACCTTATGACACCTCAGGCGGGGTAAATATCCATGTGATTATATAAGCTAGCTGTTTCAAGGACTCTGCTTTGAAGTATGCAAGCGTATTAGTGTATAAGACACAGCTATTTTGTAAAATTGGTTGGCGGAGCCGAGCCGCGGGGCGATAGAGAAGATTGCGCAAGCGTACTTCTGTCGCCCCTGACGATTTATGCGGCAGAGATGGAAGACCCGGGGGTTTTAGCCAGTAAGAGTCCGACATAACACACCTCGCTATCCGGCGACATATGTATCCATAAGGATTTCCCCAGGGAGAAATAAAAAGCTTAATGCTTGGAGTCTGCTAACCCCTCGGGGGGTTGCGGACGTTATACTACAAATGGTACATCTATAAGGGTGCTATATATTTTCTAAGAGCGGTTGGATAAACTTAGTGCTTGGGGACGTGCTCTTTTTGCAGAGTCTGCCCCACCAACCAAGTGTGGTAAAGGAGCTACCACTTGGTATCTACCTACTACACGAAGATTTCGAGCTTACACATACAACACACCTTATATACGAGTGTGTACGTAGTACGTACGGTTATGCTATGAGCTTGCTCTAGCAAGCTTGGTTGGAAGAACTTAATGCTCGGACTGTGCCTATTCCTCCGGGGATTGCGGGCGTCATAGTAGGTACATACAAGGTTCTGTTATGTTCATACCAGAACCTTGACATCGTGATATGATAGTATGATAGCACCTGCTTATGATAGTATGCATAAATGGTTCTGGTATAAGCATACTATATGTTTGCTTACTATTTAGACCCTGGCTACCCCTTCGGGGATAACAGGCGTGATAGTATGTACGGTTCTGCTATGAGCATGCGCGCGGCGAGCGGCGCCCGCGCATGCGCCGCGGTCCAGCGCGCACGCGCGGCTTTCTCCGGGCCATTCCTCTCGCGCACGCATCACCCACTAGTTAGTATTTTTTGCCGCACTCTTGTTTGTTGCGTTTTAGTTTGTAGGGCTACCATGTGTACTTATATCATCTATTATTAGCTATATCATGACATTGCCAAATATATAATGAATCGCCAACATTTCATGATAAGACCAGCTAACATCCATGTCATTCAATCCTGATTGTTTGACGATTTGATTAGCCATGTTAAAGTATATCGATTAAATATACCTAATATATTCCGATGGTCCAAACCTGTGTACGTATAACTGTAATTTCAGATATAATAAATAAATAACCGACTACATCACATACATTGATCTGACTCCGAGGTAAGTAGCTTAAGCACTTGGGTTACGGATATCAGAATCAACAGTGGTATTACAAATATATACTGAAATATTGTATATTAACACCCAGACACAGAACAAACACAAGTATTCATCACACGAATGTTTGTCCTGGGTGGGAATTGAACCCACAACTCTTGGCGCATGGGGCAGGGTCACTACCGAATGCGCCATCGAGCCAGCCATTATATTGTGGTACGGATTATATATCTGGTTTGAGGTTGGCGGGAAACTATGTTAGGAGCCTACACTTTCAAATAAATGTAGATGTGGAACCATCGCCACCAATATGTCTGGTTCCTTGGTTTAAAGAAATGATATCATCATTAACTAAGCAGCGGAATTATATCATCACTTACGCAGCCTTGCTAAATCTAGGATCATACTCGGCGGAACCCGCCTGAAAATGAGATAACGTTAGCAATATAGTAAGGATAAATGGGAAAAATTAAATGTCTCTCAGCGATAAATTCGTTATTAAGCAATCATCAAAACTTTCCTCGATATTATGTGGATGAACTACGCACAATTTACAATTTCCAATAGCGCGATAGACAACCCTATAGCCTGTGCTCCCTAGAGTGATTCATGCGAGGTCTGTACTTAACTAGACAGTGAAGCATGAAAATGGCGGAATCTAGAAGAGATCGATGTCAGAACACACAGAGCGCTTAGGTCTTTCGTAAAGTTATATCAGTCTTTGGCAAATAAGGCATATGTCTTGCCTCACGATTGATGGTAAGCGGTCACTGTTAACTATAAGTGCTTGCAATACAAGAAGTGTCAGTCACACAATGCTGACTCTTTGAAGGTTCTACAAATAAGTTTTTTGATGAATATCTTTATGAAAAACTATTTATCGATGTCTCATTCTAGGACTTATAGAATTCAGTTAGTAAGATAAATCTTTAAGCGCGTTTCTCAAAAATTTGCTAATTCGCGTTTATAGTTAATGTCATATGCATATATAAAATTAACCCTCCTCGATAAATAGGCTATCTAACACTGGAAGATTTTTTTAAATCAGACCAGTAGTTCCTGAGCTTAGCGCGTAAGCAAACAAACAAACTCTTCAGCTTTATAATATTAGTATAGATTTCGAAATACAAGAATATAAATACCAATATATATGTGGTTAGCCAACCAATATAAATTTTAAAATGGATCTATTATTTTTGGCTTGAAGAGTTATTAGTATCCGATACTCCGTCCAAATGTAAACATTCCTAAGAAATTCAAATTCGCATAATTTTGAATGTTTTATATTCCTATAAATGAAACTTTTCTCAATTATAAAGTTTCGCACGTAAGCTTATTGAATGAATACACCAATAATTACCCTCTATTCTCTTAGTCAGCCCTCGGAACTCATGATCTGAAACAATAAAAAGTCATTTTATTAAAAAAATATAAAGGTAACGTATCGACATTACGGCGCCAATTCACGTTGTGTTGCGTCAAGTCAATATTGACAAAAGGAATTTGCGGTGTCCTGCCAAAATAACAGACGCAAATTCGCCGCATATTCCATTTAAAGTTGTTTACCTATCATAGATGTCAATGATAGATAGATAATAATAGATAGATATATATTCTTTATTGCACGAACAACAAATACAGTAATAAGGAAAGAGGTAATTGCAAAAAATTATTACATTAAAATAATTGAATGTGGATCTAATGAAAGTCATCTTCACCTCTTTATCTGTAATACGTCATATTATATTGCTAAAGCATATATTTAAAAAAAATTACCCTACATAGTTGTGAACCTTACCAGCAAAGTATATTCAGGTTCAATAGTTAAAAATTAAAGAATAACAAAACAAAAAAACAATCTCAGTTACGCCATGATCATATTAGTTAGGATGATGAGTTCTAGTTACAATTACAATTTATTAATAGTTATGATTATGATCATACTGTCAGTCGTAAATCTTGACAGAGTTAAATAGCATCGTACCAATAAATCTTTGACGACTTTGTAACACTTTAACAGAACACGCAACATATGCTCGCATCGTGTGAATCACCCTGGTCCTGGCCCTATAATTGATCGTTGCGTGTACCAAACTAAATGTCAACATTCGGTGCAATTACCCTACCATTAACTTAAAACCGACCAACATATACTGACCTATCATTTCCACCAAATTACACTACATCGAAGGCCTTTTAAATATGGCTTCGGTTTTATACTGATAGTGGCCAACATACTTTGATCTACAATCTCCAACAAATTGCTCTGGAACACAGACCTCGTGAAACTGGTATACATTACGACTACTGTAAAAAGTGTTTTTAGCTTTTATGACATTAGTTATAAAATACAGTTCTGGTTGTATAATTGTGGGAAAGCCTTTCACAGACAGCCTATGGTCATTAGGGGTGAGTGACCTACATTTACTATCGTAGGTCAATGACACTGGAGTACATTAGAGGATTATCATATGGTACAAAGTACTTAAGTGGAGTCGATAGTTCGGCGCACTATGTGCGGTCATTAAACTTAATATTAACTTAATATTTTTGTTCGTGGGTAGGTTTTAATTGATAAAATATTCAGTTCATGCCTCCCTGCTATTTTCTGACATGTATTTATCACCACACGTTTCTCGATATTGTTCATTTGAATCTATCTAGCAGATTCTTAACTATCGATGAATTTCATGTAACCTTTATTTAAAACTAACTTTTACTTTATAAATAATATAACAGACATAACGCGGGACTCATAGCTTTTTCCGGAAAAAATAGCCTGCATCCCGGAAAAAAAATTAAGAGCTGTGGATTTTGTGCAAAATGAAATCTATACCTACTTATAATAAATCTGTAGAGAGGTCAATTCTGTACATGAAATATATTTTCAAAATAACTATCAAGGGGTGATTAGTGATCGACACTGATGCCAAAAATGCAATCAGTAACATTTTTGTCTGTCTGTCTGTCTGTCTGTCTGTATGTTCCTTATAGAAACAAAAACTACTTGACGGATTTTAACGAAACTTGGTACAATTATTCTTCATACTCCTGGGCAGGTATACTTTTCATCACGCTACAATCAATAGGAGCAGAGTAGTGAAGGGAAATGTTGGGAAAACGGGAGAAGTTACTCCATTTTTTAAGCTTCTGTCGCGTGTGCAGCCTTAATGGTTAAAGTTACAAGAGAATTACTTCATATATATTAATACATATACATATATATATATATATAAATTATTCAATTACCTATATTACTAGTAAGGACTAGAAAACATTATGTATTGACACAAAATGTTCCAAATATACATTGATAAATCAATTAATCTTTGAAACAAAACGTTCAATTATGTAGTACAGTTGACATAAACGCTTAAAAGCTTTTGGTTACAAACGATTAGCTTAGTGACGCAATAAAACTAACGGAGTTTTAATTACTCGCCCTGTTTAAAGAGGCGTCTTCCTATTAGTTTCATTCAATTTGGAGGTATAGATTGTGGAGTATTCCCCCATGGGTTTTACCAAAGAGTACTGTCAGATAGTTACGGAAATTAATTCACTTCTGACTCAAAAGTGTCACCTGTTATGGAAAAATAACTACATACATATATTAGACCATTAGCTGCTCGCGCTAGACGTCAACCGAATACAAGATTTCCATAAATTAACAAAAATAAAAACCGACTTCAAAAAACCCCGCAAAAAATGTTTATAAAAAAACACAAGTAAAAACTGCCTTAATAGCTATTTAAATGTCTAAACACTAAAAAGTATAAAATAAATTCTTTCGACTGCTTCGATGAAAGTATTAATCTTTAACACGTATTTAAATATTTACAATAATCAGTTAGTTTTGGAGTCGGTGCCAGCCCGCGTAATTATATCATCATTTCGGAATTTGCAATTATTTGTTTCTTGGTGAAGGGTGGTAAAATAGGTTTTGAATATACAAAATCAATAGTAAGTTAATATACTTATATTTTAACTAATTTGTTCCATATTGTTATTAGTGAGGTAATTTGTTATTAAGTGTCTACTTTTTTTTTAGTTTGGCTGGCACCGACTCCAAAACTAACTGATTATTGTAAATATTTAAATACGTGTTAAAGATTAATACTTTCATCGAAGCAGTCGAAAGAATTTATTTTATACTTTTTAGTGTTTAGACATTTAAATAGCTATTAAGGCAGTTTTTACTTGTGTTTTTTTATAAACATTTTTTGCGGGGTTTTTTGAAGTCGGTTTTTATTTTTGTTAAAATTTAACTTATTTATTACTTTTTAGTGAAATTTATTAATAGGTAGGTAGACCAAAACAAAACGAGCTGCTATAATGAGACAGTGCCGGTCTTATGAGACTAAAGACGAAAAGGTATAACGAGCCTTTAATGTTTAAAGAATTACTTAAAACTACTAATCTTCAAAGAGTTATACCTTTCATCATCAGCTAAGCAACATAACATGATGAGTACGAGACACAAATACTGGACTCGTTTTAGAAAAAATAAATAAAACACCTAACATGTCGTTAAAATTTAAGAGTGGCCCTCGTTTTCATGGAATCCCATCACTAGACCAAGACTTGGTGAAATTGAGACTATCTCGAGAATAACACTCAATATGGCCCTATAATATTGAAAGAATTATCCACGAACTCCTAATCGTTAAGGAGTTACACCTTCCATCATCAGCTCAGCAACATGAGATTATGAATACCAGACGTAAATACTTGAACTGTTTTAGAAAATAACTAATATAGATTGTACGCGCATATAATACTTAAGGGTTTCCCTCGATTTGCCTAAGATTCCTTCATCAGATCCAGATGTGGTACCAATAGGACCAACTCCAGGATATACCCTTTTGAATAAAAAAAAGAACTCTAAACATCGTCTTACAATTCTCGAAGATATCAATATTTAAAGAATCATAAACTAATTCCTAATCGTTAAGGATTTGTACCTTCCATCATCAGCTCACCAACATAAGATGATAAGTACCATGCGTAAATACTTGAACAATCTTAGAAAATGTCTAAAACACATTGTACGTGCCTATAAAGTTTGAGGGTTGCCCTCGATTTTCCTGGGATCCCTTCATCAGATCCTGATTTGGTGGCAATGGGACCAACTCGGGAGTAAACCCTTTCGATTAAAAAAAAATTTTGGAAATCGGTTAACAATTCTCAGAGATATCGAGTAACATACATACAAGAAAAAAAAAAAAAAAAAAAAAAAAAAAAAGAAATTCAGTCGAATTGAGAACCTCCTCCTTTTTTTTTAAGTCGGTTAAATAACACCACCAAATAATAAGCTTATACGTATTTTAAAGTCATATAACATAATTTATGTGCATAAAGACATTCATTTATTTAATTAACATAGCTACATGTTTTCTATGCATTAATAAAATATTAAGTGAGATCACTGCGACAATATTCAAAACTAGCAGTTCCCCGCGGTTTCATCCGCATAGCTCCCGTTCCTGTAGGAATATGGGGGTAAAATATAGCCTATGTTACTTCCGGATAATTTAGCTTTCCAATGGTGAAAGAATTTTTAAAATCGGCACAGTAATTTTTGAGTTTATGCATTACAAACATACACACACACAAAAATACAAATCTTTCCTCTTAATAATATAAGTATAGATGGTCAACTACTAAGAGTTGTTTCTGAAATTTCTTAACTTGTCGATCCCGGAGAATTAAGATGAGTAATCTACCGGAAAAAATCATTACCCTTCGTCTGATTTAGTCGTGTAAAAAGCTAACTCTACGTTTTAAACACAGTACCGGGGCACCATAAAGCCCGAATGGTTTCATAACCGACAGTCTCCGTTGAGCAACCAGGCAATTAGGCGAAATAGATAGCCACGGACGTCCTTATTACCTAGCTCTAAGATCTATTTCTGTATAACAAGGACCGTGTGAACGGTACTAAGTGAACTTTAGCAAAACTGTGGTGCACCCTCGTTGCACTGCTGATGCAATCGTGAACAATAAACAACAATAAATATGTCAATAGTTCGCTTCATACTTATTTTACGCGAGGTGTTGGTAAAGACATATTGAATGACTTGAGGTTTTCTTTTGTGTCTTTAGATTGAATTTTTAATCTGTGAAATAGTTTCATTTACCCGCTGCACGTTATAAAAAAGTTCTCCGTAACTTTGATTGCATAAATGCAGATTTTTGCTTAAAGCAAGAGTTTTATCTGTATTAAATGCGTTTTGTATTATTTTATGCAGCCATACATAGACCATGTATACAACATTTCATAATAATAGTTTAAGTATTGAAAGAGTGACAAACGTCCTCCCGCAGAATACATTATTATTATTTTTTAGCTACCACTAAACAGATATACAATGGAAAAGTGGAAGGATGTAGGAGCCGCGGAAGGCCCAGGCCCACCTACCCGACCAGATTGGTCGTGTATTAACAGAAGGTGTATTAAAGTCATAAAAACCGTAGAACTTGTATGAAAAGGATTATGAATGTTGAAGAGGCGAGTGAGGTGTGTAAGGATCGTGCCATATGGCGTTCGGTTCTCTCTGCCTACCCCGCTAGGGAAGTGGCGTGAAGTTTATTAGTTAGTTAGTTTTAGCTACCATATCAAAGCGGAAAACATTGTTTGAACGCGCTTATCTCAAAACTTTGAGAAAGATTTGAAAAAAGCTTTACGCTGTACATCTACGCGAATAAAATTGCAGGCGGCCGCTAATTTATACTAATTTATAAAGAGGAAAGATTTGTATTTTTGTATTTTCTCGTGTGTGTATATTTGTAATGAATAAACTCAAAAACTACTGTGCCGATTTCAAAAATTCTTTCACCATTGGAAAGCTACATTATCCGGAAGTAACATAGGCTATATTTTATCCCCATATTCCTACGGGAACGGGAACTACGCGGGTGATACCACGGCGCGCTACTAGTCTATCATAAAAGCACCATTAAATCAATCTGCAACAGTTACATCTTGACCTTATTAACTATACATACATACATTATAAAGCCAAAATTAATGAGGTGAAGCAGCAGACAGTTACGAACCCGGAATAGAACCCAGGGCCGCCCGGTCCACCTCTTGAACCGCTAACCTTTGTCGCGAGACACTTTTAACGATCAAGCTTACATATATTTATCTCCCGATATACATAAATATATATAATAATGTTATATAAGATATATATCATAAACGTATTACACGTACTATAAATATCACGCCGATAATCCCCGAAAGAGTAGGCAGAGTCAAAGGGGCAGCTGACCCGTTTACCCATATGGCCAAAAATAAAACTGGGCTGGGTTAGACGGAAAATTGGGAAAAAGTAGTGACAAGTGGCTAGCTTGTCGCTTACGCAATTAGATACCCAAAACCCGATATACCATTAGTCGCCTTTTACGACACGCTAGGCAAGCAACACAGTTGGCACATTCTTTTTTTTTTAGTCCCAAACCATCATGGGTATTATAAACGTTTAATAATATCTGGAATAATATATCTCCATTTCACTGTCTTTCGCCATAAATATTGCAAAAGGCCTGTAAGTCACTGAGAGATTGTTATGCAAAAGTTAATATGTATTGCCAATGTAATGTCGATATTAAAGGCAGTCGCACAAACGCAACATACAGGATGTTGTATGATCTATTTAGCGGAAGTATTTGCCAATGCCTCGTAAGAAATAGCTTCCGCGGTTTGCCTACATACAATCTGATATAAACACAAAGCTTTATTCCAAATATTGACTGCCTCGACCATGAAATCTCGGGTTCAAATCTTGGATCGGGCCAAAAATTTGTCGCTGGTTATTTCAATATTGAAATTACTCATTCAGTCCGGAGTCAGGAAGTTGGCGGTATAATCATCCCCGTGTCTCAGAAAGCACGTTAAGCCGTTGGTCCTCTCTCCGGTCATGTCGAATTGCCGTCTCACCGGACTATAAGAGTGAAGGAATAGAGAGTGCGCCTGTGTTTGCGCACATGCTTGTGCACTATAATATCTCCTGCGCAGATAGCTAATCCTCGTTGAGATTGGCCGCCGTGACCGATATCGGTTAGGAGAACATTATTATGACACTAGCTGTGCCAGCGGTGTCACCCGCGTTTATGGTTAATATTATAAAGCCTATTTCCGTCATACATGATTTCTATTTAACTTTTACCATTAAGACTGCACACGCGACGGAAGCTTAAAAAATGGAGTAACTTCTCCCGTTTTCCCAACATTTCCCTTCACTACTCTGCTCCTATTGATTGTAGCGTGATGAAAAGTATACTATAACCTGCCCAGGAGTATGAAGAATAATTGTACCAAGTTTCGTTAAAATCCGTCGAGTAGTTTTTGTTTCTATAAGGAACATACAGACAGACAGACAGACAAAAATTTTACTGATTGCATTTGTGGCATCAGTATCGATGACTAATCACCCCCTGATAGTTATTTTGAAAATATATTTCATGTACAGAATTGACCTCTCTACAGATTTATTATAAGTATAGATGAGTGGTATGGGACAAGTTTTTAGCTTGCCACAAATACCTACCCAACAATAGGTACCAGCTCTCTTACTATGTATAAAAAAAAATACAACAATTTTGGTGTTATCAATCACACAACTTATGAGTTCTTTTCTTTGTTATTTTAACCACAAAAACAAAGTTTCGGTATAATGCGCATAAATTCAAAGTATAATTACTGAACATTATCATCATATAGCACAATGAGCGTGATAAATCACGTGTTTTGAACACTCCATATCTAACATTCGTAATAAAAAATAACCCAATCACCTCAAGACGATGTACACTGCCGTGCAATGCAATCGTCTCATCGAACAAAGCATACCTAAAAAAAATGTCTTTAAAAACGTCAATATAGTAAGATTTCGATTTATCTCTGTACATTATTTAATAAAAAAAAGGAAAACCCCTAAAGTATAAACTATTATTTTTTTTATTAAAATCATTTTTTTTTTATCTAACCCAGCCCAGTTTTATTTTTGACTGCCTACCCCTTCGCGTGTGGCGTAACAATACCCTTCAAGGTCCGTGGTAAATCATCGGAAATATATGTATATAAATAAACTGAATATATAGCTATAAAGTAGCTGGGATTCTCCTCTGACTGGGGGGCCCCTTCCGGCCCCTTCCGGCCTTCCTGTAGTTACGCCACTGCCTTTCGGGGATTATGGGCGTGAACTTATCTGTTTCATAAGAAAAATAATATAAATCATAATTTTTCACATAAAACCAGTTAAACGAGGATTTTGACATAACAACCATGCACATTTTTAAAGTGAGCGGATTTCTTTGCTTGCAAGTGTACCAACGACCTTGGACTTTTTGCTCCGAGATGAAGCTTTAAGCGGTAAAAACCCTAAGTTGTTTGGTCCAACAAATATTCATATACATTTCGCATATAACATATAGAGTGGCAATGTGCTTACATAAGCTACTTTACATACATATATACACTCGCATGTCAGTCTGGGAACTTAGAAAAATGCGCCAACAATGTTCCTTGCCTAGCATGTTAAATGCGACTAATAGTATATCGGGTTTTGTGTGTAAGGAACTAGCTGTCCCTTTGACTCTGCCTAGCCCTCTTCCGGGATTACGGGCGTGATGATTTGTATTTAAGTGTATGTACATACATTCATACAATCACGCCTGCAACTCACGAAGGAGTAGAATCTAAGGAGAAAAAAGCCCCTGTACCCGCTTGTAACCAAAAATACAATTGGTAAATTATATTGAGTAAATAACAAATTAAAAAAATAATTGATACTAATACGCTCAATAACTTCTCTTAAAAGATTAAACTCTAATTAAAAAGCTATATTAGATATTAAGAAATTAAATATATTCTTGTAATGACATAGTTGACAGACATGCTGTAGTTGATCAAAATTAATTGCTACAAATTATAATTGCCTAGAATAGTTCAAATAAACGTTTATAGATAATTTATAAATTTAAAATGACTATACATGAATGTCAATTAGTATTAAGATCCTCTTACATTCCTCACGGATCACGTTATTTCAAACATTAGCTGAATAAAATGTTGTAATAAGAAAAACCGACGCGAAAAATGTGCCGGCGCATCTCGTATTGAATTTGCCTCAAATACTAGAGATAGTGTTGTTTATCGATAGTATCGATACTGTCGATAGTGTAACACTAGGCAATATTATCTGTACTTACAATAGTGGCGATGCATCGATGCTGACAATAGGCTATTTTACTCAAAAAAAAAATTATAGGAATATTGGGATAACAAAAAAATATTGCTCAAGTATTTTTTTTTTTTAGCAAACTAATAATGATGATGAACAGCGCGTTAAAGTACCGCGTGACGTCACTGGTTGCGTACAATTTTACCATCTAGGTGACGTAATGCGCCCCATTTCAGACCTTCGAAGCGCTGTATCTTTGTCATTTTTCGAGTATTAGACAAAACAAGAAATACGAACAATCTTTTTTGATAAACTAACTTACAGACTATAAAAACATTTTGAGTAAAATACCCCATTGTAAATACAAGCACGTTTTTACTTATTGTAGGAAGAAATACTATTTACGATTGCTAAACTTTATATTTTGTTTGTATGGTATCATATATCACTAGGGTAAATTTAATCGTTTCTAACCAAATCAGCTATTATAATAGAATAATTAACTAACTAAACCATATTTAAACGATTAAAATAAAAGTTTAATACTATTATTATGTTCCGTCTTTAGTCGATGTGCGCGCGCACCGTGATCCACACACAGTGATAACAATATAATCTGTAACTAGCTTCTGCCCGCGGCTTCGCTCGCGTGGTACATCGATGAAACATAGCCTATATGTTATTCGGGTGTATGAGCTATATTATTCTAAAGTTTCATTAAAATCCATTCAGTAGTTTTTTTGTGAAAGAGTAACAAACATCCATCCATACATACAAACTTTCGCAATTATAATATTAGTAGGATTTTTGATACTAACTATAGTCAAATTATCGATAGTTAGACAACTCTAACTAGAGAGAGAAAGCCATAGAGGTATAAATATGCATAACTGCGCTGATGATTTCTCTGCTCGCACGCTAGCCGCGCGGTTTTCTGCTAGGAAAACTCTTGACCGAATTGAGTAATCGCTTGTGAGGAATGAAGTAATGACTCGTTCTCCATCAACAGCTAATTAAACTCTCTTCAGTCAATATATTAATTAATATTATGTTGAGATCATCTCTTGCCAGTGGCGTGACTAAACCGACGCCGTGGCAATTTCTTCGGTTGGAGCCCTCGCCCTGACCGTGCAATCGAGCATGGAGGTGGAGGTCCACAGGACTGCGGGGTCCCCTTCCCGGAGGGGAACCGTAGTAGTTTTCCATTTCTGCGACCATAATAGTTAGGCCACCGTCTCTTACAGATAAAATAGTAAATTCATCATCATCATCATCATCATAACATCACGCCCGTAATCCCCGAATGGGTAGGCAGAGTCAAAGGGGCAGCAGTCCCCTTTAACCACATTCAGCCAAAAATAAAACTAAGCTGGGTTAGATGGAGAATTGCGAAAAAGTAGTGACAAGTGGCTAGCTTGTCGCCTACACAATCACATACCCAAAACCCGAAATACCATTAGTCGCCTTTTACGACATGGTAAGCAAGGAACACAGTTGGCATAATATTTTTAAATCCCAGACCAACAGGACAAATGGACAAAAAGTATTTAAAGTATATTTAATAAACGTTAAGAACATATATCCCCTTAATATAGCTAACTATATTTTTGTATTTTACTCTCATAACAATCTCTTATAAATCTATGTAATATCTCATATATCGTACTAATATTATAAATGCGAAAGGTTGTATGTATGGATGGATGTTTGTTACTCTTTAACAAAAAAACTACTGAATGGATTTTAATAAAACTTTAGAATAATATAGCTCATACACCTGAATAATATATAGGCTACGTTTCATCGATGTACCACGCGAGCGAAGCCGCGGGCAGAAGCTAGTATCTCATATATATCTTATAAAGTGGACATTTTAGACTTACTGTTAGAAACAGTTACACGATCCTAAGTCACGAAATTCAATTTATCTTTAATATCAATTTATTTTTGATTCTCAGTAATGTCTTTGGTAATAATATTGTATTTACGAGGTACATTATAGCTGTATAATGGCAGCACGGGGGCCATTGTTGTATTAAATATATCATTGGCTGTAACCTTGCGCGAGCGCCGCTCTCCGCCATGGCGACTACACCGGCACCGCTCTACGTCTGTGGTTGATGCTTGTAATTATTGTAATATTGTCTTTGGGTGGCTGCTGTTTTTTTTTTTGGACTAAAAGTGCCAGTAAATTTAAATCCTTTTATAATTCGGCCCTGGTAGAGTATCAAAATACGTACTCTACAATAGTCGTATCAGTACTGAACTTAGCTAACTAGGTACTAATATTAAGTATAGAATAAACCATCTAACGTGTTCTTGGAGATATATGGTTAAATTATCCCTTGCCAAAGAAAACGGTTTAGTTAGTACCTATTTACTCTGAAGCCGGAACTGGAGTTTCAAGTCTCAAGAATTTCAGCCAAAAACAAAACTGGGCTGGGTTAGATGGAAAATTGTTAACAAGTGGCCAGCTCGTCGCCTACACAATCACATACCCAAAACCCCATAAAACATTAGTCGCCTTTTACGACATGCTAGGCATAAAACACAGTTGGCACATATTTTTAAATCTCAAATCAACGTAGGACAATGGGCTGGGTTAGATGGAAAATTGTGAAAAAGTACTGACAAGTGGCTAGCTCGTCGCCTACACAATCACATACCCAAAAACCCCATATACGATTAGTCACCCTTTACGACATGCTAGGCAAAAACCACAATTGGCACATTATTTTCAAGTCCCAGACCAACATGGGACCAATATCAACTGGTTCAAAAAGTACATTCTATCGATAAGAAATCAAGAAAGAAACTCGGTAGTTACTCTTTTTTAATGCCAATTGATTGAGAGAGAAGTGAGTTGGCACTTCCACCGCCAGGGATAGCGTTAACACGGAACGCAGTCTTCTGAATTACCCTCGCTAATGACACTTGAGGTACAATGAACTCACTTACGCAACAGCTCGTATCAATCCCCCCTGAAGTCACCACAACTGTAATATACATAATGGAAATTTCACCATAAAAAGCCGTAGGTGACCCTGCTTTTCCCCAACATCTGAGTGAAAGAGAAACCAAGAGATATCAATGTAACGTGTAGATAATGACATTTTCACTGCGCACTTATTTCGACGCGTGTAGTCGGCGCCCGCGCATTTTCTAAGAATGTCGTTAAGTAAATCGCCCGATCTGATTTGCGGTGTCTATAGATAAATGGCGTTCGTATGCAGTTACAAGTGGGTAGATGTTGCCCCCTTTTCTGGTTGTCACCTTCTTTTCACCATTTGTATTCCTACTATCCAGTTTTGAAATGTTTCTTCGGGCAAGATCGAAATAACTTAAATTTTTTAAATGTTATATAAGTTTAGTATATCATGCTATATATAAGTCAATTCTAGGCTCTTAGATAGCAAAAATTAAAATCTGTAACCTAGTAGAAATTTATAATGTACTGGAATTAATTCCCCCGGATAGTGAATGAGAGAGAATCAGGGAGAACCTATTCTCCAGACTGACACTAATTCCCTAGTCCCAAACTAAGCTTATAGTTGCTTGTAATCCAATAATTGGATTACAAGCAACAATGGATTACAATTATTGTATTCACATGTTTATCCTGTGTTGGTCTGAGACTTGAAAATAATGTACGGATTCAGTCCCTTGTCTAGCATGTCAAATGAGATAGCCACGTGTCATCGCTTTGTAACAATTTTCGATCTTTACCAACTCAGCTTGATTATTAATTAAAAGTGGTAAACTTAAGTTTGTTAATAAAACAGTACAGAGAAAATACATACTAGAAGTTCATCAATACATCTAACTAACTGACGCGGCGAACTGCGTTCCGCCTAGCAGTGAAGCAGTAGATAAAGTTATTGCTTTGCTCTTGAAAACTGATATATATATATTTTTTTATGAATATATTTTAGTATTCATATGATTTATTGTCCTATTCTAGACGAAGTCAAATCCGAAAACCCAAAAATCATAAAATTGGTCCACCTGTTGAGTTATAAATGGTGCAACTAACACGACTTTGTTGTTTAAAGATTACAAGTATTTAATAAACCAGCATTATAAGTAGATATATTTTATTGCGCGTATCTCAGAAACAACTTTAACGAAGATACATGCATACAATGATGCTGTCTGCAATCATCATCTAGTGTATTTACAAAAAAGATTAGACTGCATCACATACATTGATCTGACTCCGAGGTAAGTAGCTTGAGCACTTGTGTTACGGATATCAGAATCAACATTGGTATTATAAATATATACTTAAATATTGGATATTAACACCCAGACACAGAACAAACACAAGTATTCGTCACACGAATGTTTGTCCTGGGTGGGGATCGAACCCACAACTCTTGGCGCATGGGGCAGGGTCACTACCGAATGCGCCATCGAGCTTGTCTAAAGAGAAGAGAAGAGAACTATATAGTTAGGTAGCATATATACATACAATCACACCACTAACAAAAATCTATAGACCCGCATGTAAAATGTTGCTTGCTAAATACATATTTTTTACTAACAATTACTTGGGTCATACGACACTTGCCTTAACATAAACACGAGAAAGTGAACCCGAAGTTCACTCTGTTGACGTCAAATCTCCCAAAATAGACACATACAAAGCGGTCAGATGACCGACTACTCGGGCACCCACAATTGGCCTAACTGCCTTGATACAATTTACAATAGCATTGGACTACCACGTTTTTGCCCCTTAACACGACACCGTTGCGCCCAAAACGACTTATAACCACCTCTTCAAGCAATCTAAATTAAACTTTATATGTATACAACTTAGAGATGATTTTTCGATGTGTTATTGAGATTGGCGGTTGTGTACGTCAAGATGGATAGTCATAAATGCTCGTTGGTAATTGGTGTTGGGAAATTAAGCCTTCATTACAGCACGTTGAATGTGTTTTTTCATTGTTCACATACGCGTTGACACTCTCGGTGGGATCACAGATTGATCGGCTGCGATTATACACAATGGTGTTATTAAGAGGAAAATACTATGTTTGATTGACTAAACTAATGCTGGGAGATAGGAAACAGAAGACTGGCTTAATTTGTACTGGTTTGTTGAAAACAATTAACAGTCTTGTAGCATATAACTGAGTCAGAACTAAAGTAGGAGTGGTAAAATAAATACATACATAACATCACGCCCACAATCCTCTCACATTCAGCCAATAACTGGGCTAGGTTAGATGGAAAATTGTGAAAAGTAGTGACAAGTGGCCAGCTCGCCTACACAATCACATACCCAAAACCCTACATACCATTAGTCGCCTTTTACGATATGCTAGGCAAGAAACACAGTTGGCAAATTCTTTTTAAGTTTTTAAGTTTTAACTAAAATGTTGAAATAATTCATTAATATAACGTCTTCAGACGTAAGACTAATATTATGCTAATTATGATAAATTTTTATATTCAGATAAAAGTTAACAAAGTAAGATAATTATTTCACTCACGAAATAGATAAAGACATTTTAATCAAAATCAAATATTAATCTACTTGTAAAAAATGTAGTCCGGCTAGCTTAATATACATAAGGTAAGACTTTTAATAAGCTTGCTACATGCATTTTTTAAGACATTTAACTTTAATGTCGTCACAAAGAATTATGGAGTCAACATCTACAAAAATAACAACTTTCCTACAAGAAATTGATTAAGCTTCTGCTCATAACTAACTCAGAATACCGCGTGTAATGAAATACCTGATGACAGCACTTCGCATCGCCGCAAGCGTAAAAAATGTTTCTAAACGACTCTTTAATGCGGTGTTAACTGTACACCGTAATGATTATGTTAAGTAAAGTAATCCTAGTGAGTGCTAGTCGACCGATCGTGAATATTATATGTAGATATTGGTGGCTAAGAAACTTTACTAACTTAAAAACCTAAATAAATAATTTTTAATTAATCAAGACTAGCTGAACTACCAGAAGTGTTTTTATATGAATCAAGATTAGGTAAACCATCAGAAATGTTTCTATCCAAATTTCACTTTAGAAAATCACTGAATTATCTATCGTTTTCCACATACCCTTTCCATTTTATTTTCAACAAAAACAAAACTCTCATTATCATTTGATATTTTATCCTCCAATGTCTTTGTATTCTTCGTCGAGATCTCCTTGAACCACGATTCTGGATTTAGCAAGTTTAATTTATGATATTAAATCGACTGCTCTCTGGCCTTCGAAATCTTTTAACAAGGACAAACTGGAGCATGGAGGTTACACGTCTAGTAAAATATTACTATCACCTATAGTCCGCTAATCGCTTCGACTATGATCATACACTTGAGAAGTCTGGTTGGTTATACTTTGGCTGTCATATATAAGCCGTTGTCAGTCTAACTTCCGTAAGAGGGGCGCCCACTTTGAAAGCCAATGACCAATGACACATAACAACCGAGAATCAGTAACAGCAAAGCTGTGTTATTAGTCTAGGACCTAGAATGCGGACATAGCGTAGGTTGGGAGAAAGAACACTGACCTTCATTCGCGTACTGTACTTACAACTTAATGTTTGACTGAAGTATGACTTTGATTTATGCATTTAGGGTGTCTAAATCTCGGTAAAACGGTTACCGAGATTTTTGACAATCTGTGGGTCGAGCGCTAGTATTTTATGATTCATATCGCCTTACTTACTTACTATAGTGAGCTTAACATCACAACTGCTTATGGATTTTCAGTGCAATGCTTCCATTGATGGTATATAGCATGATACGAGTATAGTGTTACATCATGTGTAAGTAGTACGCTAAGTTGACTAACTACTGGCTTGTGGCTTCAACTCTATAGAAAACGAAAGACGAATTTTATTTCGGATACTGTTCCATATGATCACCAATATACTATAAAAGTTCTTATGTATTCAGCTAGATCAGTATTATGTAAGTACATGTGTGCTATATCTCAAGTAATCATACTGTTGAAGCACGATTAAGTAATAAAGATATCACATAATTAAAGGTATTTTTTTCTTGAAATGAAAGCCTATTCTATTTATTTTCACCAAACTAAATAAACCAAAGTGTATTTAAGAGCATAGTCACGTATTAATATCTATTTAGTTTTGTTGAACAATTAAACAATAACCATAGAATTTCAGGTCAAAGGCTATCTGAAATCACTATTCTAGGACCATATACAACAAAGTAAGTACTTGTTAGAAATAAGATCATAGTTGTATAAATATTACCATACTCCGTTACTTAGTATCTGTTTTGGTTCCACAAGAAGACAGTTAACCGCAATATTACTTAATGTTAAGCGTGTTTATGATCATGCTTACCTAAATGTGGCAACCACAATTCCAAAAAAAACTAGAATTACAATAAAAAAAAACAGGAACGATGCCTTTGTTAAACAGATGGACGATAATAAAAAGTATTTGTAAGTAAACAACTGCGCTGCAAAAGTAAAAAGTAAAAGTCAGTGTAGCACGTTGCATCTTTGTTTTAAACATAACATCACGCCCATAATTCCCGAAGGGGTAGGCAGAGTCAAAGGCACAGCAGGCCCCTTTAACCACATTCAGCCAAAAAATGGACAGGGTTAGTGGAACATTGTGAAAAAGTAGTGACAAGCGGCTAGCTTGTCGCCTACAGAATCACATACCCAAAACCCGATATACCATTAGTCGCCTTTTACGACATGCTAGGCAAGAAACACAGTCGGCACATTATTTTTAAGTCCCAGACCAACACGGGACATGACATGTTTTAAAAACAGCTTAAATATTAAAAATACAGGCCGCTGCTTAAAACATAACTAGGACTTCCTAGAAAATAACAAAACACAGAACAAATCTTGAGATAACAGGATGTTTGCCAATCCTAATCTAAACTGTGCTATATAAAAAATATTACGAAATTTTCTAAGTAGAAAAAGGAATCACCAAAGGCGACATTGATCTTAGTGGAAATGAAATTAACCATGACAAAACATAGCAAAATCCCAGCGAAAGTGCAAATTAGGTTCTGCAACAGAAAAACTGCAACCGAAATCTATTCAATTTGCTGGCTGTTAAACAAAGACAAAAGATAATTGAGACGCAAAGGGCTGCCAATTTCACGGACGCAGCCATCGGTAGTGCGGTCCTTTAGAATAAGAACCAGTCAAGCGTGAATCTGAATTGTGTTACGAAGGTTCCGTAAGACGGCCATCATGGAAATGATCACTGAATATTCAGTACAGTATATGGAGCAACCTAATTTGACTACTTGTATTTTAAAAATACATGCGCGCGGTTCATGTTTCTCACTAACTTAACGGAAATTATCTTAATTATCTAATTCCTTTGCAAATATCATTGCATAAAATTTTTCATCTTGTTACTTTCGCGACTAAGAGACATGTATCATGAATCATGATTCATGACAGACGAACGGAGTACTCCTACAAGGATCACGTGATTCCAATTAAGGTACAGAACCCTAAATTCACACAATGTCGCAAGCGCGCTCTTGTGTATCGTTCGAGATAAATTAATTAGGTCGGTAGATGGTGTTGAAAAGGTTATTTTGGCATTTTTTCGCGCCTCTGGTGAAGATCAGCAGAGCGTTGACTCCTTGTACGAAATCGAGCAATCATCAACCCGGCAAAAACGAGGTGGTGACCACTCGCCGTGAAGGTGAGACGGCGTTTGCGCAGCCATTTTTTGTGCGTTTATTATATTCTTTGTCAAGATGTCGTTGGTTTTGTCGATGATAGCCAGTTACTTTTATTTCGTTTGCTTTACACTTCCGCGGATCTAGTTCTACAATCGTAAACAGTTTAGCTGTGTAGGCATCGTCAGTTATCACCAAATCACCATCATCATGGCTTTTTCAGATGTAAGTTAGCTTCTACCTGCGACTTCTACGTTTAACTCATTGTGAATTTTAATGAGACCACACATCACACATAGGGCCACAAAAATAGTATTAACGTTCATGCGTTAAACTAGGTCAATACTTATGTATTCCTTTACAGCTATGTCTATCTAGCTCTCTATAATATCAAACACAACAAGAATAACAGACATCCGAACAAACTCGTCACATGTAATACCTATTAAGATGCATAAAGAATAGATATGCTAGCTAGCCATAACGGTATTTTGTATTCCTCATGATTGGTGCAGACTTATTTGTTTGACTTAATTATCTTCATTAATTTTGCAAGCATGTTATATTTAATATTAAAACTTAATTGCCACTCGAATTCAAGCCTATATTTGGATTGATTGAATCTGTTGAATGATCCGTGCAAGTTTTTGTAATCGCTCGAACGAACTTGCATAATTTAAGAATTGCTGTTTATTTCAATTAAATTAGACTGCAATTGTGCAGAACGGTTTAGTGCTTCCGTGTTTATGATACTAACTTAATGGAACTGGTCTAAATGCAATTAAGGATACATAATATTCCATAAACTGGAAATATGGTCTAATTATAAGTAATTGAAGAATTCATACAGGTGAGAAGGAAAGGTGTATGTCAGGATCGTAGCAAATGAAAGTACGTGATCTCCGCCTACCCGAATTAAATAATTTTCCAGACTGACACACCAATTCCCTAGTTCCAAATTAAGCTTATGCTTGTACTATGGATACTAGGTGAACGGATAGATAGACATACTTAAATATGTTTATAAACATCCATGACTCGAGTAAAAATGTCAATTTTTATCACACGAAACATTTGCCCCTAGCGGGATGTAAACCCGACCCTAGGTTTCGTGGCCAGGGTCTGACCACTCGACCAACGTCAAATAACACAAGCCAAGGCTCAGAAATTGCTAGTTGACATATATTTAGGACTCTTAAGTACCTTCTCACCGCATTACAAAAAATATTTGTTTTAATAAAAAAACAATAGATAGAGGAAAATAAACAATTTAGCCGAAAGCCGGATCTCTGTTAAATGTTTTGCACAATGAAGTCATGCAATTCAATGCTCTGCTACATATAACTTTGTTGCTGAATAAACGTGCAATGCACTTTGATAGTGGTAAGATAATAATGAGGGTTTTTGATTTAAAACATCCAAAAGATGGCGTAACTGTGACTTGCGGTCTTATCACCCTCCTTATTAGTTAGTTGTCAGACCAAACTGACATGCTGTCAACAAGAAGCCAATAGTGACAGTGATTAGACCACGAGACTCCCTCGTGCCATCTGGCGGTTTATGTATTTTTTGAAACCCTCATTAGCCTAATGTCCATATAACATTATAATAAATAACTTAAGTGTTGACATTTGTAATTTGTGACAAAATATAACGAAGCATTATTTCATATGCCGTCTGTTGAAAAAATTAAACACTATTTGCGATTAAGGAAGGTTTCGGCCATTCTTGGGGATCAAAATTTTGGAGCACCGAACATCATAATCGCTAATAGGTAATAAAAAACCTAACAGCAAGTTACCTATGCATTTATAATAAGTATTACTACAGGAGAATATTCAAGTACCAAAAAATTTGTAAGCAGAACAGAGAAAGTTTTGGAAATACTTAAATGAAATAACAGATATAATACCAGGCAATGAACGACAGGAATATCCTGTCGCCCAATTCCAAGAATTACCTTGCAGGGCTGCCTCCGCACTAGCATGTTCGTTTATTGCTCTCCCCTGATATACACATACACAGACATTTTCTCACATACACAACCACCTACGAACACGTACACACAGACACATACACGAACACACACACACATCGCGCATATTCTTTTTTGCAACATTTTTATTTTAATCTTAATTTTTGTTAATGTTGTTAATCAGTTAAGTAATTGCCACCTTTTTTATTGCTAAACCTTATAGAACTTGACCCCCACGAGCCAGGCTTAGCCTAGTGAGTCATAGAATCTAAATATCTTAAGGCTTCTGTTTCTTTTTTTGGTGAATAAACACATTTTTATTTTTATTATTTTTTTTATCTTTGACGTCTCTGTTAGAAGACAACCAAATGAGAAAAAATATATTTATTATCACGCAGCAAAGGCTCATCAGAAGCTACCATTATCCGGAGCGATCCTTGATTCATCCGATTAGTTGATATTTGATAGATTGCACTTTTTACATCATAGTGTACTACTGATAGATTAACCTTATGGCAGGTCCTACATATGACAAATTCTACATATGACAGATGCTACATAAAACAGATTCTACACAAGAGAGATTTTACATATAACATAATCGACATATGACAGATTCTATGTACATACAACAGACAATCTTTGACAGCTCAGTTAGATGACAGACAAACGAAAACAAAAACGAAACGCCTCCATTAGTGACGCAGCGAAGGCTCTCGAGACCGTTACCCGGAGCAATCCTTGATTCATGGTGTGGTGCGCAGGCGCAGTGGGTCGCCGGGACCGGTCGCGCCCACGTGGCCGCAATCTGTTTACAATTACTTGTACTTTAACTGATACTGATCGATATTCTATGTTATTCGAGAAGCGTGGGGTCTATCACTAACAACTCCTTCATTTAGAAATCTGCTTATTACCAGAAACTTGGAAGCAGATGCTGAAACGAAAGGCGATTTTTTATTTCTTGAAACAGTTGTTGATAAAACTCCGACAGATGATGCCGTAGGTTAGTTATTACTTCTCGACATACTTAAGTGTTTATTTATTTATCTAAAAAGGTACACCAAGTTTTGAAGAGAATTCTGCACATCGACTGTGCATTATGCGCTTGGGCATCTATAATTTTCTTTGCGCTATCAATTCAGTCTCAGCAAGTGCAATCCAGATTTCGTTTAAACTATTTACTGCTATGGTTCACTACCATCATTGCATCAATTTCTTGTCTGCAAGTACTTTTATTGGTACATTGAACTGATGGTATGATTTCATTCTGCTTAGTTTATCGACATATCTCCTTCAATGATTTTGTTTCCATTAACACATGAGCTGTCTTCATTAAAGATTAAGCTTCCATCAATATATCGAGCTATATTCTACTATTTCTTCGCTTCAATCATCTACTTTGTCTTCCATACAATCAGCAAAACGAGCTACGTTTCGCCATCACTTGGTTTTCACCAGACATTTCTGATACAAAGCCACCAGACCACCCGCGACTTTTCAATATAATATCACCTATTACTCGACAATAGCTCTGCTACTGTGACAAAGATGATGATATCTGTGACAATACTGAGAATATGCCAGTAGCAGTTATTGAGAGCGCTTGCAGTGGGTCAGCCGGGAAGGGAACCGGTCGCGCCCGCTCATGACGTCGACGTGAATGTTTACAAGTACGGTCCGCTCATCGCTAACCAGTTAACCTCTTGAATATTAACAAAAGATTAAAATTAAGTACAATAAATTAGTCATTATAAAGCAAAATCGAAAAAATTTAATTGATTAATGATTTCAAAAATCAAATGGGGAAATTATTAAAATTTATGAATGATTTAGGGTCTTATAAATGCATTCTTTAAGAAAATAATACGTCGAAATTACTTTTTCCGCATCCTGCATAAGGCATTTGGTGAAAGAGCTTTAACTGGTTTTAATTAAGAAATAGTCTTGGTTATTACAAAGATTATTGGGCACCGTCAATTGAGAAACATGATTAAAGTACTTACCGTAAATTAAAGGCCATTATTAGCTTTAGCACGAAGTCAATTACTTAATTACTAAACTTAAACTAATTGCGTGTACGTGCTAAACCAATTCCCTTATCTTAAGGGCTCAGTTTCATATTTCATAATAACCTTGAAACGTCTAGGTAAAATAGCATTTCACCATCTTCCCTGGTGACTCAACGCGAGCGATGGACCTTGTCACTCCAACGCACTCGAAGGCATTTAATTATTTTACATGTGTCCAACGGTAATGTTTAATTTGACACGGTTCCGTGGATCCCGTTATTGACGAGAAATGGTGGAGTTAATTTGTAGACGTTTTTAAAATTTTCCTCTTAACTTTAATTGTTTTTATTATTTACACTGACTTATAACTGCATGATCGTAGTCTTTGTTCGTGTATTTGCGAAAGTGTCTATCTTGTTGTTGCACAAACTTGTTTTCATTCTTCTTGTATCTGAGTCATGTCCCTTGAACTTTATACTCAAACAAAAGGTGTTTTAAACTTATCTACACATAAAGTCGTATTGATGATTTGGTATTTTGAACCGGATTGTATGCCAATCAGGGACCTTAGGATATTTTCGTTTCATATATTTATTGAAGTATATTTCTGCAACTCTTTTTAAAAATAAATTAATATTATGAAGGTATACTTTGTAAACGTTAATCTTGTTTTTTAATCGTTAATCTAATTCTTTTCGTCCCTGTTTTTCATGGAGCAAGATAAATCTAATAGAGAGGTAGATTATTGTATGTATTACTTTAAATATTTTTATAAGGTAATATTAGAGTCTAAATTTTATATGGAATTGTGCTTATCTTTCGTAGATATGTACTCCCTTTTAAGTTTATTTGGTTGCATCGGTTCATTTATGTGGAATACCTGATTGATGATCAATTTCAAAAACACAATTCTCGGAGTAAACTGTACTGTGTTACGCCTTAATTATAATTAACAACATTTTCACCTGCATTTTCTTCATATTGCAATAATCCAACTGCATAAATGAATACACTTAATCTAATTGTTAAGTTAATTCTAATTGCTACACACAAACAATTAGTCCGTTTCATAGATGATGCGATTATATTAATTAGCCATTCTTATAATTCTAGCAAGCTAACTAGGCACCTGTGTTTGACGTCATTAGAATAACTTTTAATTGTCCGAGGTATTTGCGGCCATAGTTACATAAAAAATAAATAAGACAGAATTGTATTAGCTTCAATAAAATTATCTACGGTGGATATTAATGGAGCTTTCGATTCGATATGATCTGTGAACAATGATTTATTAATAAAACCAAGGCAAGTGGTGCCCGCCGTTTAGGTCGCCGGAGGTGTTTACGGCGGCGAAGGCTGTGCCGAGTTACCCGTTAACACCTTCACCCAGGTGATGAGGGATACCGCGGAGTTTTAGTGGGTATTCCCCGGCCACTACCATCTTGGCCGGAGCAGGGGACCCTTACTCAAGGTTCCCCGGGAGTCCCACACACCACCCTGCCCCCCCCCCCCCCCCCCCCCAGGTAGGGTGACGGTGCGTAAAGCATTTTTTCGCGTTACAAAAAAATAAAGGAAGAAACTTGGGTCCAAAGTTGCATTGGATATAAAAAAGTAACAAATACTTGCATAATTTAAGCCTATAACAAAATTTGGTGGAGCATGCTTAACAAAAACACCTTAATGTCTAGCATTAAACAATAGAAAGTTTAAAAAGATTATTTTGTGGAATAGTACAATTATAAAAGAAAACATAAAATTAAATGTAACAAACACATGACTTGCACATGTTTAGTTACGTGAGATGTGAAATTCTAGAAAGGACCATAAATACGAAAACCGTAGTTAAAATTAAAAGTTATGTATCAAGAGCTTGAGAAAGTTTGTAATGAAAACAAATTACTATATTGAATACATAGCCACTAGTTCAAGTCAAAGGAGCTCACTCAGATCATCATTAGCTAGATTATTTGAATCAGGATGTTTCCTAGTCCCATGTTGGTCTGGGACTTGGCCCATTTTGATCTGGGACAAAAAAAAAGAATGTGCCAACTGTGGTTCTTGCCTAGCATGTCGTAAAAGGCGACTAATGGTTTACGGGCTTTTGGGTATGTGACTGAGTAGGCGACGAGCTAGCCACATGTCACTCCTTTTTCACAGCTTATCATCCAACCCAGCCCACTGTCCCATGTTGGTCTGGGACTTAAAAAGAATATACCAACTGTGGTTCTTGCCTAGCATGTCGTAAAAGGCGACTAATGGTATATCGGGTTTTGGGTGTGTGATTGTGTAGGCAACAGGTTAGCCGCAATGTGGTTAAAGGGGCATGCTGCCCCTTTGACTCTGCCTACCCCTTCGGGAATTATGGGCGTGATGTTATGTATGTATGTAGGATGTTTCCTTATGTTCATACCAATGGGGATCTTGAAATTCTATGTCCTGTACACCAAGAATGATGGCGGTGAAGCTTAGTCGGTAGAGGAATTGGTGTTGCCAGCAGAGTTCCAACAACAACAACATAACATTACGCCCATAATATACATAGGCATGTGCCTATGTATATTATGGCAGAGCTGAAAGGGCAGCAAGCCCATTTAACCACATTCAGCCAAAAATAAAGCCGGGCTGGGTTAGATGGAAAATTTTGAAACAGCAGTGACAAACGGCTAACCTGTCGCCAACAAAATCACACATCCAAAACCCGATATACCATTAAACGCCTTTTACGACATGCTAGGCAAGAACCACTGTTGGCATATTCTTTTTAAGTCCAAACCAACATGGGACAGTGGACTGGGTTGGATGGAAAGCTTTACGTCTACTTAAACGGTATGTTAATCCATTACACATATAAAAAGTGATGTTCCACTCATGAACTATACCTATGATAGTATTATCGCAGCAAAAGCGAACGATGAATGTAACCGTATCAATTGACAATGAGAGCTCCCAGCAAAATTTATCCAAATTGAACTCTAACCAATGAATATAGGAGTTATAGTTATCAGACGTGTTGTGTATGATCGTGTATGGTACAGACCGACACCGCAAACATCTGCTGATAGGGACAATGTGAGCTTGTCTGAGGTCAGTGATGAAGGTCTGAGAGCACGACTAAAAGACTAGTCTAATTAAACAGCTATCCGACATCCAGGAGCCGTAACATAATTTTGAGCTATTTAAATGCAATCAAACCTATGCTGTATTTTTTTGTTGGTTATAATATAGCGATGATTCAATGCAAAACGTGGGAATAGGACTGAAAAGTAATAATAAATAATTAATTTTCCTGACACACCAATTCCCTAGTTCTAAACTAAACTTATCCTTGAACTATGGATACTAAGTGAACGGGTAAATATACTCAAAAACCGTTTATATACATCCATGACTCGAGTACAAGTGCCCATGTTTATCACACGAAACATTTGCCCCCAGCGGGATTGGATCCCGCGGCCCTCGGTTTCGTGGCCAGGGTCTCTGACCACTCGACCAACAGGCTAGGCACTAACCAGTCTAATGCACTAACTATGTTTATAGCCCAGCAGCAGTTTAAGATGAAATGAAATTTTAAATACAACTGAATTTATGTTTTATAATCTTCTTCTCTGTCGATTCGCTCTTGACAGAGCGGTCGTGGTCACGTTGAGGCGTCCACGTTAGTAGACACAGCCTTCATCACGATCTCCCGCCATCTTTCTCTGTTTGCAGACTGTCTGGTACAGTCTGACACGCGCTTTCCCACTGCGGATTTCACCTGATCAGTCCAGCGCATAGGTGATCTGCCGCGTGATCTGGTTCCCTCTACTTTTCCTTGCACGACCAGCCGTTCTATGGAGTTGTTATCACGTCTAGAGACATGGCCAAAGTACTGCAGTATGCGCGTCTGTACTATGGTCGATAGACGCTTTGTGACGCCAAGTTCCTGGAGTATAGACACGTTGGTGCGAAACTCCGTCCACGATATGCCGAGCATCCTCCTCCAGCACCACATCTCTAAAGCATCTATCTTCCCCTTTTCCAACTCACGCACTGTCCACGTCTCTGCAGCGTAAAGGAAGTTTGTGTTGAAGAAAGAATGTTTTATAATACATACTTTTAATTTCTTCATACAAAATCTTTTGGCCTTGTAGGCTACACGTTCTCCTTTTTAAATATATTAATACATTAATAAACAATACATTTTCCATTTTAGAATATTTGTTTGTCACTAATGCCTTGACTACATTATCACGCTATCACGAATATTTTTATTTGTATCTCTGTCAGTCTACGTTTTGTAGAGCAGGATAGAAAATCATATCTTCGCGTTATCGCAATAGTGAGTCCGTAACATTGCATTTGCGTACGTATAATACGTTCTACCCGCTGAGATTGTTAGATTGTCATGGTTAAAGTACATTACAAACACGTTACAACATTAGCAGTTGTGTCAAAGCCGAAACTACTTCCTGACAAGCGTTGCATTAATTTAATTTGCATATCGCTCGGGCCTCGGAGGCTTTTCCCTTCGTTGCAAGGCTGTAAGCGCCGTGTGAATTGAATGCACAAATTGGTCTCAATGTGAGAAGCTTATACGGAGTGTTAACTATTGTCTTTTGGAAGTGTGTAAAGATTACTACATACAATAAAAAAACAATTTAATAAATCACAATATTTATATTTTGATAGACAGGCAACTTCGTTGGAGAAAAAACATAATTATAACATCAGTTTTCTAAATGTAAAAGTTCCGTCAAAATTGGTTCAGCCCTTTTGGAGATTAATCTAAACGAACAGACAGACAAATATTAAAAAATACTTTCATTTACATACATTTAGTAAAAACGTGTAACATGTATTATCACACAAACACTTCGGTATAATTTATTAGTATACATTTGAAAATAGCGAATCGATACAGAAACGAACTACTTAAATCACAATCGACTTCATAAATCATTCACTTAATTATGTTACATAAAACTCACAAAATCAATAAATTTACAACTGACATAGAAAACAATTTACAACTGACAAATGAAAAAAAATGACGATACAAAATAAAAACAATCAAATTAAGAACTACATCGACGTCTATAAATAACATAGCGTGTTTCCAAAACACGATTGGCATGAAGTACTTATTAATAGCGACTTACTATTCAATTAAAACAAGTGACAAACCATGATTAAAGAGACAATAAATAACACAGACTTAATATAGTAGTTGTGTCATAAAAAGTCGTCGCGAGCGCTTATCTTTTCGTAAGACATCGCATGCCACTTTCATCACGAAAAACGCTAATTCTCTCCGCTCCATCGCAGACCAGCTACCATATTAACGGCAAAAGGAGCCACCAGTGAAATCTTAACAATTAACGACTGTATATCAATTTCCTATTATTATTTTTCACTATTTTCCATCTAACTCAGCCCATTGTGAATTGTCCCATGTTGGTCTGGGACTTATAAAGAATGTGCCAACTGTGGTACTTGCCTAACATGTCGTAAAAGACGACTAATGGTATATCGGGTTTTGGGTTTGTGATTGTGTTGGCGACAAGCTAGCCACTTGTCAGTACTTTTTTACAATTTTCCATCTAACCCAGCCCAGTTTTGTTTTTGGCTGAATGTGGTTAAAGGGGCCTGCTGCCCCTTTGACTCTGCCTACCGCTTCGGGGATTATGGGCGTGATGTTATGTATGTGTATTTTAAACGCGAAAGTTTGTACAAATGGTTGTTGCTTCTATTTCTTGCGTCACCATGCTCCGCCTATGTGCAGGGCACACAGGCGCCGGAGCATAGGGGCGCAGACAGCACACCAGCGCCCATTATTGAAACAATTTTTTTATGTGTTATTGTTTTCGCACACAGGCGCTTCTCGCGGCTTTAGTCGGCGTAGCCCTGTGTACCTAGGTTAATTTATCCCGCCTTATTATTTTGAAGGAACCTTGATTCAAAGGTATCCAACTACCTATATTTCTTATTGACCAATCCGGCATTATTTTCTTGCAAACAAATAAAGATCGTAAAACTGTTATATCAAAATCAACTTGACAAGTGTATATTTTTGAACAACACATAGGTTTTGTTATAAAACTAAAAAGTTTTAAGGATTTGTCTTAAAACAACTTTGTATTTAAAAAAAACAACACAAATTAACAATAGCACAATCAGTGGTCTTGTATAACTGTCATATGATGTTTCTATTATAAAATGTTTTATAATATTCGTTTATCTCGCCGCAAGATAATAAATTCTAGTGACGTCATACATTTATTTATAATCCATTTTGGATATGGTTATCGCATTTAGTCTTCATAAGGATTATCGATAAGTCTTTAATCGTCGAATTATTTATTAGAAATAAATCGAATTCAAAGTCACCTATATCCTAAACATATTACTGATGTATGCACAATTTTATTTTATGTAAAGTAACCTTTCCAAGAGTTCTTCCATTGCAAGAGTGTTTCAACACAAATATGAAACTCACAGAAGGTTTGATTTCAAATACATCTCAAGATCTCGGCTAAATATGCCCTATTAGAAGTAAACCGTTTGAAGTAATTCTCGCTTTGTTCATTCATTATAGTATATACTAGCTGTGCCAGCGGTGTCACCCGCGTTTATGGTTAATATTATAAAGACTATTTCCGTCATACATGATTTCTATGTAACTTTAACCGTTAAGGCTGCACACGCGACGGAAGCTTAAAAAATGGAGTAACTTCTCCCGTTTTCCCAACATTTCCCTTCACTACTCTGCTCCTATTGATTGTAGCGTGATGAAAAGTATACTATAACCTGCCCAGGAGTATGAAGAATAATTGTACCAAGTTTCGTTAAAATCCGTCGAGTAGTTTTTGTTTCTATAAGGAACATACAGACAGACAGACAGACAGACCGACAAAAATTTTACTGATTGCATTTTTGGTATCAGTATAGATCACTAATCACCCCCTGATAGTTATTTTGAAAATATATTTCATGTACAGAATTGACCTCTCTACAGATTTATTATAAGTATAGAGATAATAGAACATATTTCAGCCTTTTTAATTGTCATATTTTGTTACAGGTATAAATCAATCTTATTGATTTACTACATTGAAAATATGCATTATGACTAACAAACGATTAATTACACGCGAATTAAGCAGCATTACTTAGTATTTTCAATGTTGATATGTCGGTCTGAAAATTAAAAATAATGAACCACATTATGTCGGAAAAGGCAAGTAATAGCAATACTAATATTGGTAATTCGGATTGGAATTGTATAGGTGATGAGCCACTTGTTACTATTTCTCCACAACTTTCTATCTAACAACTCAATTATATTACTGATAGCAAGGACACGGTACCCGCGTAGTTTCCGATCCCGAGGGAATACGGGGATTAAATGTAGCCTATGTTACTCGCTGATATAGTAGCTTCCTATTGGTGAAAGAATCTTTTAAATCGGTCTAGTAGTTTTAGAGCCTATTCAATACAAACAAACAATTAAATCTTTCTTCTTTATAATATTATTATGTACTGTAGATTTAAAGTCATTAAAGTAGCTCAGCTCTTCGGACTCTACCAACCCCTGGGGGGTCGGCATGAAGTATCCACATGTATATATTATATATATACAAAAATATATAATATATAATTAATAAATAATAAATTCTTCAGACTGACACACCAATTCCCTAGTCCCAAACTAAGCTTATGCTTGTGCTATGCATACTAGATGAACGGATAGACATACTTAAATACCTTTATAAACATACATGACTCGAGTATAAATGCTCATGTTCATCACACGAAACATTTGCCCCTAGCGGGATTCGAACCCGCGACCCTTTGGTTTCGTGAACAGGGTCTCTGACCACTCGACTAACGGGCCAGTCGCATATATTTCTGCATTCATACATTGTATACTGTGGCTTATTATATACGTTCTAGTCGTTTTTATATATTTGTCTGTCATCTTCAGCCATTTAAATTGTAATACCGATTTTATTACGACTATAAATCAATCCGATTGGTTTATTAAATTGGAAGTGATTCATTATGATTACCAAACAATAAAACACGAATAAAGCAGACTATTTTCAATTTAGGTTCAATGTCGCAATTACATTGTACCTTCGGATAGCAAAAAAAACGTGCAGACGCCACAAGTTCAATGCAAAATGCAAGCAATCATTATTTCCGTTACGCCCGGCTTGCATTAACGGCTGGCGATTGCAATTCCGAAATTTCATCAGCACAATATTGGATGGTTTTTCATTCATATCGAAATATGATATTGTTGCAGATTCATCATAATATGCTTGGTGAAACTGGAAAACTAATTGTTTTCGTCAATTTATTTTGTAGGCTAGGTGTAGAATTACTATAACTTCATGTGCTGGTTAGCCCTACCCCTCTCACTTCTTTCCCTCCAATTGCCCGTGGAGGTGACTTGGTACTCCCTATTTTTTTTTGGTTTTTTTTTTCGCGGGCATTGCTTTATGCACCGTCACGCCTTCCGAAAGACGAAGACTCCCAGTGATCTCTGAGTCGGAGACCCGACTTGGTACTCCCTACACATACATCTCTGCAGGAGAGGAAGCTAAGAAGATAGTGACCAACCTTGTCACCAGTCAAGGATGAACAGTCTAATGACAGTCACGTGACTACTAATTAGAATTGGCCAACTTTGACAAGCCCGTTGGTCGAGTGGTCAGAGACCCCGCCCATGAAACGTGGGTCGCGGGTTCGAATCCCGCTAGAGGCAATATTCCGTGTGATGAACATGGACATGCGTACTTAAGTCATGAAACTCATGGATGTTTATAAACGTATTTAAGTATGTCTATCCGTTCATTTAGTATCCATAGCACAAGCATAAATAGTTTGGAGCTAGGGAATTGGTGTGTCAGTCTGGAGAATTTATTTATTATTATTATTATTATTATAACTTGTCCCTTTAGACCATGAATCTTGCTCAATAAGTTATTTAGTACTATTAGTACTACAACCGTCGTGTAATGTAGTGTTGGTGTACTGTGTACTAAATTAATGCAAATAAAGATAAGATATATAAATAAATAAATATCAGACTACATCTACTAAATATTGAATTTTAACACCCAGACACATAACAAACATAAGTATTCATCACACGAATGTTTGTCCTGGATGGGGATCGAACCGACAACTCTTGGCGCAACTACCGAATACGCCAGTCAATATATACTTTATTACGTGCTGTACTTGTTTCAAAACGCTTTCCTCACTACCATTACACCCGACTTAGTGGTGTAAAACCGAACTTAGATTTTATCAATCGTAGAGTTTCATATAGATGTATATCTATCGAGCAACAGACGCTCTTAAAGTATAGTAATACGCATATCTAGGTGAAACCATTGGTTCACAGCTCCGTGCCGATCCCCATAAAGCCCGCGGAAGAATCGCCGGCGCTTGCGCAAGTGTTACTCAATCGCCGTCAATCGGTTTACTATGCCCATTACGTTTTCTTTTTCGTCTTCGCCAGTGGATCATTGTTAGATTGTATTATTATTTGTGATATATTTAATCAGGTTATTTTTTTATTTTACTACTATATATAAAATCGTATTCGAAGCGGCTATTGTGTTTTTAAGATATTTGCTTATTTAAGGGGGTAAAAAGGCATTATTTAATGTTGTATGTATATACATTTATATATTAATAAAATAACGATTTTATACAGTCTTGGAACTTGGCTTAATTAAAAAAGAGTGTTTAATCACACAGCATTCAAGCGAATAAGATTTTGTTGTTTTCATCTTAGTCTATAATGTACCCCGTCACCCTGTTACCCTGGACTGCCAGGGTAACAGGGTGATGCCGAATAATAGTATTCGTACTCACAAATACTATTATTCGGCATGGGAACCACTATTCTAGACTGTCTCTTGAAAAAAGTTGTACTTAGACTACCAATTGTTTTATATTATATATTTGTCGGAACGATTATTCGACTCATTCTACATATTACGTCTGTTGTTAGTATATTATCTAGTATTTGCATAGCAATTGAGGAGTGATTATGACATAAAGCATTCATAATACATATATTTTGAACTGACCGCCTCGTTGATTTAGTGGTAGTATGCGCCGCCTAAGGACCAAGAGGTCCCGGGTTCAAATCCCGGGTCGGGCCAAAATTTGTGGCTGGGTTTTTCAATATTTAAATTTATCAGTGCCTCGAAAAGCACGTTAAGCTTGGTCCTGCGCCTGACTTCTTTTCGGCCATGACAAATTGCTGACTCACCGGATTATGAGAGTGAAGGAACAGAGAGTGCACCTGTGTTTACGCACACACTCCTCGTTGAGATTGGCCGCCGTGACGATATCGGTAAGGTGGAAATTATTATTTACATATATTTTATAGCCCCCGTCCATATGTATTTTCTCCATGTCAAGTGTAGGCAAAGCGAGTCAAAACTGCTAACTTAATTAACTTTAACAGTCCAAAAAATAATTATGCTTGCTTGACTTGCTTCACCACTGTTCTATCGAAATACCAATTTGTTTTAAATTGATTCAAAATGAAAGCTAATTACAAAGACAAACTAACTAGCTCCGACGTTTATTGACTATCAGTGAAATCTAGACAAAGGCGCGTCATTTAGAATTTTAGGTTCTAACTCTTACAACAACCCGATTGTTGCTAAATACAAGTAGCAATCTAGTATGAATTCAAAACAATGAAACAAAACAAAATAAATAAAACAAACACAACACGTCTTTGACAGCCCCGCTTCGTCTAGTTGTTAGATACATGGCCACGAAGCCAAGGGTCGCGAGTTCAAACCCCGCTAGACGAAACGTTTGTTTGATCAACATGGTAATGTTTACTTCAGTCATGGATGTTTAACCAGCAGATCAAGCAGCCCATCTAATGTCGTGTTGGTTGATTTTAGATTTAGTATTTAGTAATTTTATTACCTAATTACGATGACGATATCCAGAGGCATGAAAAACTACACTGAAAGACGAAATTATACACGGACACAGTAGCCAACAGAAGTTGGTACAAAAACTGGCGAAGTGCGAGTCGGACTCGCACACCAAGGATTCCGTACCATGATCTTTGAAATGGCAAAAATATCATGTCTGTTGTTTAGGAGCCCCCTAAAATATTTATTTTATCCAGTTTTTTAGTATTTGTTGTCAGTGGCGGATTTACCCTAAGGCCCAGTAGGCCCGGGCCTAGGGCGGCTAGATATTAGAGGCGGCCAATCGTGATAAAAATTAAGTGATGACGCTTTAGTACTGAGAATTATGGCCTGGGGCCTAGGGCGGCCAAGACTGTAAATCCGCCACTGTTTGTTGTTATAGCGGCAACAGAAATACATCTGTGAAAATGTCAACTGTGTAACTATCACGGTTAATGAGGTTCGTGAGTGACAGACGGAGGAACAGCGGAGTCTTAATAATAGGGTCCCGTTTTACCCTCTGAGTACGGATCCCTAAAAACCAAAGTTATATCATAAGTTTTTATTATAATACCGTTACGTGGCCCGCGGGTACCACTTAGCAACCTTTCATCTTACCAATACCCTCGGGTATTGGTGCAATTCAACAATCTGGTGAAACACAATGGAATCCAAGTTTACAAATAAATTGTTTTAAATATCTCTTCTGCCGAATATCAATTAGTTTCATACAATACTCTCCGATTGCAGGTGTTGGAAAACTAGGGCGTTCAATGTCTGAATTATCTAGATTGAGCTGTTTGCGTTTGTGTACTTGTAGAGTGGAGTGGGGTAACTTGTTAAGTGACTTGTGATTTACTGATGTGGATGTTTGTAAACGCATTTAAGTTATTATATAGTACATATATACTAGATTTTTCCCGTAGCTTCGCTCGTATATCTATTACTTTAAGACATGGGCCATATTTAAGGGTATATACTCAGGAATCAAACTGTACGCGTGCCGAATTGAATTGCAAATTGGAATTGCCTCGGTTAAGTTAAGTACTTAACCGAGGTGTATAGACCTAACGTCTCAAACTAATCAATTAATGCTTAACATAGATCTAAATAATTTAAGTAACTAAATTACTTAATAAACTAAGAGAATCATTGCAAAGTAGACAGTTTTGAAAGGCTATCTTGTACTTTGCCTTACAACTATGTAGATAATTCAAATATAATTAAACCGAGACTTCCAAAGATTAATCTAATAGAGTATTTAATATTAATTCATTAGATAAACCCACGCTTGTCAGTGAACAAAGCAGTAAGCACGTTTATTTAGATTTTATTGACCAAGTTAGAATACAAAGTTATTTCTAGTCACGTCTGGGAGAGGCAAACGGATGCATACATTAGGTGTGTTATTTTTTGACTTCAAGAGAGAATGTGTTTATCCTTGAATACAAAATTCGTAGCAGATTTGTAAATAATAGAGCGCGCAAAAGACTGACTTTTAGTTTTCGTGACTAAGGGTCAAAACAATTATAATAATAATAATAATCTCCAGACTGAAACACTAATTCCCTAGTTCCAAACTAAGCTTATGCTTGTATTATGGATACTAGGCGAACGGACAGACATACTTAAATACGTTTATAAACATCCATGACTCGAGTACAAATGTCCATGTTCATCACAAGAAACATTTGCCCCTAGCGGGATTCTAACCCCTTGGTTTTGTGGCCAGGGTATCTGACCACTCGACCAATGGGCCAGTCAATAACATCCAAGTCCTATAAATTACATAATAATGTCTAATTGTATATTATTTAGTAAACAAAATTGTAAAATTGACATTTATAAGAGTAACTACCGCGTTTTTTCTCGATGGAATCTACTTCCCGAACCGGTGGTAATAGGTATATTTCTCTTCTTTATTGTACATTGATAAATTTATGTTTGCTTTTTAAATATATAAATGAAGATAACTTATATTTAAATACTACAAACATTGAAACATATTAGGAGTATTCTAACTTTTTCTATTTTTATATCGGTAAAAATCTGTACAATTAGATAATGCCGTAATCAATATAAGGAGATACATATACTGGTTTATACTAACAATAATTAAGACGTAGTATGTCAATAGTAATCACTACTAAACCATATAATGAATGCATTTTGCGTAAGGTAACAATAACCAATTCAAATTTATTCTCTACGCGTTTAATTTAATACACGTGCTAATTAAAGAGTAGATTATGACACCTACACGTCTTGTGAAAAGCACTTTAATTAACTATTAATAGCATTATATATGAAACCAAACCATTGATTAAGCTTTTGTTTAAAGTTTTAATTTAACTCCAATCTGTTTCTATGTTCCAAATAAAATATTTCTGTTTTTATTTACTCTAACCAAAACTGTATGTATATATTTCTCAATGAATCATTCAGATAAAAAGCTGTTTCCTAAAGACCTGGAATCGAACCCATGACCTCACGCAAAACGCACCTACCTAACAATGAAATGGTTTCGTTCTTAATCATTTTAAATGCCATCACGTAATTTATGTAACTATTCCGATTTTACTGCACTTTAACAGCCGAAGAGCAACAAAGCTAGCAAATAATTTAATTTAATGAGTGCCAGATGCATTCTGAATGCAGTTATTCTTTTTCCCACAGTTAACCTGCAGACGATCTGCGAGGTCTGGGAGCGGAACATAGCACAATAGTATATAATGCGCCTTTATTTTGGTTTCAATGCATTACGCAATTCAGGTGCTTTACTCTTATTCGCAGCAATGAAGCCATAAAACCGGCAATCTTAGAAAGACCTAACTAACTAACTAAACTTCACGCCACTTCCCTAGTGGGGTAGGCAGAGAGAATGGAAAAGAAAGAAAGACCTCAGAAACCAAAAATCACGTAATAGCTTAATAGCTTAATTGCCTAACATGTCGTAAAAGGCGACTAATGGTATATGGGGTTTTGGGTATGTGATTGTGTAGGCGACGAGCTAGCCACTTGTCACTAATTCACAATTTTACATCTAACCCAGCCCAGTTTTGTTTTTGGCTGAATGTGGTTTAAGGGGCCTGCTACCCCTTTGACTCTGCCCATCCCTTCGGGCATTATGGGCGTGATGCTATGTAATAAAATTAAGTATTAGTAAATTCTGCTTCACTACACGGAATTTTTTAACACGAAATAATATAGAATAGTTATTTCAACGAATAATATAGCAGACATGATAAACAAATATGTTTTATGAATCCGCGACCTGTTAGAAGATGTTTAGTCTATATTTAGAGGCTGCCTAACTGGTTTGTGGGGAAACGTAAACTAAAGATATGTAGCTATAAACTGTCTATTTCCATAAACAAGTACCATAGACGTTTAGATCTGCATTTTTGGATGTTAGGATCGATAAAAACCAAAAAGCTTATATGAAAAGGATCATGCCATATGGCGTTCTGTTCTCTCTGCATACCCCGCTAGGGAAGTGGCGTGAAGTTTAATTAGTTAGTTTAGACATTTTTTTTTCTAACAGGTGTATTAATTAAAAAAAGTTTCCTTGAGTTTTTTTTTTATATTCGCTCAATGAGCAAATTCTGTCTTTTCAGTCACTTATAACAAGCATAGTAGGTACTTATAATCTGTATAGATTACATAGTACTTTTTTCTAACAGTCCTCACCTCGTAATACATGCAATGCAATCGCATGAACTGCTTACATGGAATAATGATTATCAAATCATATTAATCAATTGATCGGAAAGAAACGTGACTAGCGTAAGCAATGCGATGTTATGTTTGTATTATGTGTAATACGAAGCAGATTAATTCAGTGAACATAATATACTCAAAATAAATAAATGCTTAATAGTTAAAGGTACTATATACGCCCAAACAGTTAACATATTTATAATTTTAAATAATAAATAATAATAAATTCTCCAGACTGACACACCAATTCCCTAGTCCCAAACTAAGCTTATTGCTTGTGCTATGGATACTAGGCAAACGGATAGACATACTTAAATACGTTTATAAACATCCATGACTTTAGTACAAATGTCCATGTTCATCACACGAAACATTTGCCCCTAGCGGGATTCGAACCCGCGACCCTTAGTTTCGTGGCCAGGGTCTCTGACCACTCGACCAACGGGCCAGTCTAATACACACGGACATTTTACACGGACGAGAAAAAAAAGAAGGACTCCACCCCTCTAACTAGACTTTGTGCCTTTCCGATGCTCCACATGACATTTTACTTACAGCACACATAGACAACGACGACACGACACACATAGACAACGACATACACGACACGACACTAATGTCGTCGTCGTCCGTGTATTTGTACTAGCTTAAACTCGCCGCTCTATCATATTAATATTATAAATGCGAAAGCTTGTATGGATAGATGGATGTATGTAACTACTGGGGATTATAATGAAATTGTACAATAATTTAGCTCATGCTTGCATATAAAACAGAGGCAGTGTTTCATCGATGTACCATATGAGTCAATTCGCGAATTGATGCCAGTTTGAATATAACTAGTCTGATAAGACATGATCGGTTTTTCGAATTTTCTTAATTAAATAGTGATTTGATTGGAAGCCCTTAAAGATTTCTAATGCATGTCATGTAACTAACCTGTTAGTATCAATAGTCATTAAAGATCATTGGTAAGCTTAATTTGAGCTTTGCTTAACACCCACGTTTTATACGAGTATAACTGAAGTATCTCTGAAAAGACATCAACGCGTGCCGTCCATTGAAACATATTTAGGGAGAGCGGCGGATGAAAACTATAGCCTTAGATGAAAATTAACGTCCGTAATCATATTGGGACTGAACGAACCATCGAGCGATGGCTCATTCAGTAGAGACCCTGCCCTATGCGCCAAGAGTTGTGGGTTCGATCCCCACCCAGAACAAACATTTGTATAAAGAATGCTTGTGTTAGTTCTATGTCTGTTAATATTAAATATTTAGGTATATATTTGTAATACCACTGTTGTTTCTGATATCCGTAACACAAGTGCTTAAGCTACTTACCTCGGAGTCAGATCAATGTATGTGATGTAGTGTGATATTTTTTATTTATTTATTATTTATATTCAAACCAGCCAACCACTTAAATATACTTTGACAAGACTAGACTTAATATCATGGTCAAAGTGATCCACTACTATTAACAAGATAAAAGTAAGAAAAATAAATAACTGCCTAAATAAATTGTTTATAGTATATAGTACTCCAAAACCAAGGATATGTGCTGTAAATACAGATACCAGGTAACATTATGTAGCCACTTAAATATGTTTTAATTATTTATTTTTATTTTATTTATTATAAATGGTACACCAACAGCAATACACATACACATTCATAGTAAAGTTAACAGAGGTCACAATTTAAATATGATCGCCAATTATAGGTATACACAACATTCTCCAAAACAGTTGTTTTCCAGTAACTAGGCTAAAATTAATATTATTATCAATTATGTCTCAATCATAAAATGTCGTTGTTCATCACACAAACATATGCGCTTAGGGGGATTCGAAGCACGCAGCCTTTGGTTTCATTGCCAAAATGTTTAAGTTAGACCAAGAGGCTTATCAAAGACAAACATATACTGTCATGCCACAATCCCCGAAGGGGTAGTTTAAGGCAGGAGCAGTAAGCTACTTTATTCAGTTCTATTCAAAATAGGCAAAGCGATTAAAAATTCTGTTTAGTCGCCAGTTGGATTATAACAAAAATATTTAACGCGTATTTTTTTGATTTATTTGCCAAACAATCTTTAACGAAGATACAATGCATTCAAGTTGCGCGTGACGTCACACATTCGTAAAATTTTTACTAAATAGTGACTTCGCAAGCCCCACTCCAAACTTTGATGCTCTTTATTTTTGTAATTTTTTGGTAATTTGATGAAACGACAAATATGTGTCTAGTATTTTAATGTTTTTTTTTTTTTTTTTTTTTTCGTTCCCTTCTGTATCATGCGATCAGTCATGTTGACTATAAGCAGATGCGGTGACGTCATAAAGGTTTTTAAGGTGTTACTCCCAGCAGAGTCACCTCTTCATTTTTATATTCAAAGTGACTATTATTGGTCAAAGATATCTCGCCGCTTCTTCAGTCGGCGAATAGTTTCCGGAATTGTCAGCTGTCCAAATAGTTTTTTTTTTAGTTTTTAATGTAGTAATGTAATGTTGTCATAACTAACTAACTAACTAAACTTCACGCCACTTCCCTAGCGGGGTAGGCAGAGAGAACCGAACGCCATATGGCACGATCCTTACACACCTCACTCGCCTCTTCAACATTCATAATCCTTTTCATACAAGCTCTACGATTTTTATGACTCCTAACATCACCTTCTTTTAATACACGACCAATCTGGTCGTGGTAGGTGAGCCTGGGCCTTCCGCGGCTCCTACATCCTTCCACATTCGCATTGTATATCTGTTTAGTCAATCTTTCGTCATCCATTCTGTAGTCATCATCCCTATTAAACTGGATTTGGTTGTTGGTAGAGAGTAGTGACAAAAGATCAACTAGTCGCCTACAAACCAACCTAATCCACAATACACCGATAATTTAACGACATACAAGCTAATGGACACAATCGGCACATCCTCACATCCCCACCAACACAAGACAACAGAACAAAATCAATCAATGCTATTCTTAATTAAAATTTCACTAAAATCAAAGCGAAAATGTTCAAGTGAAAATATGAAATGGTCGATTAGTGTCAATTAATTATTCGCTAATTACGATCGAAGGTCGTCCGTCGCAAGCGCCGACGCACGCTCGCCCAATCGCTATGGTTTCGTATTGAGACACTGTTATAGTTATTTTTTTCTAGACAGTCAATTGGTCACCGAATTATATTTTTGTATCAACCTTGTCTCGTTTCGCAATTGTTAACTCTATTGTTTCACTTTAAACTTAACATCTTGTTATAGTGTAGCCAGTTAAAGCCAGCCATGTAGCTAGCCGACAGGCCCGTTGGTCGAGTTGTCAGAGACCCTGGCCACGTAAACGAGTGTCGCGGGTTCGAATCCCGCTAGGGGCAAATGTTTCGTGTGATGAACATGGACATTTGTACTTGAGTCATGGATGTTTATAAACGTATTTAAGTATGTCGATCCGTATCCATAGGACAAGCTTATAGCTTAGTTTGGAACTAGAAAATTGGTGTGTCAGTCCGGAGAATTTATTTATAATATATTTATTATTTAAATAGTGTTTTCGTGAAGAAAATAGACTGTAATACAAACTCTTACTTTACTTCTAGAACCTTCTTCGTAACATTATATTAGAGAACATTGCTTCATTCATCGAAAACAAAAAAAAATAACAAACAAATCCTATTAATATTATAAATGCTAAAGTTTGTATGTATGTATGGATGGATGTTTGTTACTCTTTCACGCTAAAACTACTGAATGGATTTTAATAAAACTTTAGAATAATATAGCTCATACACCCGCATAACATATAGGCTATATTTCATCGATGTACCCCGCGAGTGAAGCCGCGGGCAGTAGCTAGTTATTCATAAATAAATATTTTTCCGGATGCCCGAATCAAATCCGCGCCCTTTGCGTTCGATGCGAAATCTCAACTATGACACCGATAAGCCTGCTCTAGTCAGGGTCAGCTTTGATTGGATTTAGCTAGGTATTATTGTGCAGCCACTGTGATTCTATTTCGTAACTCTTAAATAGGGGAATTAGAGGAATTGAAACAGACGAGATTGATATACATATATATGTATAAATAGATAGAAACATGTCCGAAGTAGCAGTTTGGATAGGTGTTACGACCTAACAAATCAGAGCAGTCATTAGCATTAACGTATGTTGACTATGGTATCATAGTTACAATACCTATAAAATATACCTAGAAATACCTAGAGTATTTCAACTCTCATGTACGTCCAGTATTTTGAAACCTTGTGATACCATACAGTATGTATTTGTAAAGTAATATTAATTTTAATTATTTCAATTTAATTTAGTACGGTTTCATATTGAACAAGTTAGTAAATACTTTTTCACAGTTTACTGTTTCGACCGTTTCACTTAAACTGGCCAAAATTTTGATTAGCTGAACGTGGTCTTATGATTATTTGGTCTCTGTCTGCCCTTCGGGGGTTTTATGCGTGTTGATATGTATGTATGACGTTAAACAAAGATCAAATATCGTCTGAATGTCTCTCTTTCTTCTCTATCTCTCTTTGTTTTGAATTGATCCTATATTTAATACTTTTAATACACATATATGATGGTCCTGCATCAGTCTTACCGTCATCAGTAACGAGACGAGAGCAGTGGCGGCAGTAATTGCGCGTAACGGTGCCGGCGCGGCTCCGGAACGGGCGCCGACCGTGACTTGGACCACGCATACCGTTCAGCCATCACGCTACTGTCTAAACATGGCTAAGGGAGTCCGCAGACGAGAGATTTCTTCTGGGAGACGAGCGAGTTCCCTTCTTCACGTTCAGGTGGTCAGGGTGTTCGGAGAACGTTTCAAGCACCAAGGGTGAAGTACTGCAGAAGGCACTCTGACTATTGTGCACGGTACTCTTAGCGCCAAAGGTTCCGGAACGAGCGCTGACTATAACTTGGACCACACGTACCGTTCAGGCACCACGTTGTTGTCTAGTTAAGGAAGTGGGCAATCGAGGGGTTCTTATCTGCCAGGACTGGTCTGTCTACCACCAGGGTTATCTTGTCGAAGCTCCAAGTGCCAATACTCAGGGACCGCCAAAGGCTCTCGTGTCTCCTGACTGGTTGTGAAAGCCTTCAAATAGCCACGGTACTTTTAGACTTGGACCACGCGTACCTTTCAGCCATCATGGTACTGTTTAAACACGGCTAAGGGAATGCGTAGACGAGGGGGTTCTTGTCTGCACCTGGGAAAGGAAAACACTATGCGCCTATGGTCAGGGACCAGCGAAGGGGCCCTAAGGGCCAAAGATCATGACTTGACCATGACTTGGACCAAACGTACAGTTCAGCCACCACGTTAATGTCTTAGCAGTCCAACAAACGACACAGATCACACTTGTCTGTTCGGCGAACTGACTATGTTCCAAGCGCCAAGGAACAGGGACCACCAAATGCTGCCGTGACTCTTGGTGGCGAAGGCCCCAAGGTGGCGCGGCCCGGTAAAAATCCGTCATCAGAGCCTTCCCTTACCAGCTAGACGACAATGGATACCTATCCATTGTCCATCCATTCCATCCATTTCTATGACCTCATAGAAACGGTCCTAAAGAGTGTTCAGAGATGGCGTTAGCATGGTTTCTTAAGTAAGGCTTTGCTGTGCTTATGTTGGCATGGCCAAGCAGTAGTTAAGACATGAAAACCGGTCAGAACCGGTAAAATACTATCCTCCCACATAAGATTGACGTGAAAGAGTATTTACGTGTTTCGCTCCATGAATGGGAGTTCCGGGTGAAGGTCGGCAACGTACTTGCAATTGCTCTGGTATTGCAAATGTATATTGATTACAATAATTACCTACTAACTGGCAAGCAGGCGTATATTTATTTTACAGCTAAAGTAGGATAACTAGAAAAGTATAGTGCAGTGATGGCGAACCGTTGGCACGTGTGCCATAGGTGGCACATAATAAAAAAGGTTGGATAATAAATCTATCAATAACGATTGACAGTAACATTTACATAACTCGCTCCCCCGGGAAGTTCAAACATCAATTAAAATGAAATCTACACTATTATTATAAAGAGAAAAGATTTGTATGTATGTAACGAATTAACATAAAAACTACTGGACCGATTTCAAAAATTATTTCACTATTAGAATGCTACATTATCCCTGATTAACATAGGCTATAGAATATTTTGAAAAAGTAAGGTTAGGTTAGAAAATAAATGTCCACCCGTGAAGCCGGGGCGGGCCGTTAGTTTCAGATATATTGGCACGTCTGTTTAAAAAGGCTCACCATCGCTAGTATAGCGTGAATATTGTATATGTACCTTACGCAGAATTTTGACTAATTACTTACTTATGATAATTCCAAAGATCGAAATCACGTCCACGCTAGACAAGGACATTTTGCAAATAGGGTCAATCGTCCATTGCTCTTGCTTTTTAGAAAAAAGCTTGCTTTGAAAAAAGACACTAGACACCAGTTTCGTCAACAAAAATTCGACACGCGGCGGGAACCGAACCACTGACCCGAAGTTACTGATCTATTGCGATCGAGTCTCACAACTCAGACTGGACTGTGCGTGTAAAACGATTGCACCAATTTCCAACTCGGTTCGAAGGAAAATCACGTGTCCATCAAGTTAATAATATCCGTTAGATACCAATTTATGATGTATTTAAACTTTTTCGAACGCAGTTAGTTTTTTAAAGTAGTTAATAACGTGTCAGTAAGATATCAATTAATGCTCTGTTTAATTAAAAGTATGTAATTAAATATTTCTTAATCTATATTTAATTGTAACATTAAATTGCAAACACGAAACATACATATAATATATTATTTCATATATTATTAGCTGTGTAGAAACTTGGCAGTCATTTGTGGTCATCATGTCTTTAATATAGAATTGTTACTTAGGGCTTATTGCTCCTTGAACTCTACCTACCCCTTCAGGGTATTGTAGGTGTCCTGATATGTATGTATAATATTGTAAACCAGCTTTTGCCCGCGACTGCGTTTGCGTAAAATGGTTCACAGGATTTTTAATTAGTTTTTTACGTTATTGATTTTGTTATACTTAACATATAAATATCATGTGGAACACTAAGGAGTATTGATATCAACTTCAAAGCAAATCACCTCCAAAAAATCTTTGTACTCCTATTTAACCCCATTAGGGGATGAATTTCAATAATATACGAAACACGACTACCATCAATTCTGCCAAAGAATTTTTATGCAAAATTTTAAGTAGATTGGACTAAGGAAGAACGTAGTCCTATACAAACTTTGTCCTACTTTTACACTCCTTTAGGGGTAGAATTTCGGAAAATCCTTTCTTATCGAATGCCTACGTCATAACACACCCTCCAAGTTTCAGGTTTCTACGATCAGCGGTTTAAGTTGTGCTTTTATCCGTCAGTCAGTCGTTCAGGACAAAGCATCATAAATAATTTGACTTTTGGCATCTATAGATGTTGATCTGACTAAACGCATTAGGTTTTACTTTTTTACAGACGAATACTAACTAACTAACTAAAACTTCACGCCACTTCCCTAGCGGGATAGGCAGAGGGAAATACTATTCTCAAGGATACATTTCTTCGGGCGAAATTCACGTTGAAAAGCTAGTTATGACAACACCAATGACAGTCACGCCAATAGGTACATTGACATCACTCAATAATTATGCGGCACACGGTGTGCAACAGTTTTCATTGTCGCAAATGTCGACAAAAACGTGTTTCGTGATCAATGTTCTCTTTGCCAGCGCTCTGATCGATGATACTGGCTTATGTAAGTCAATGAAGAGGGGTTTTTGCAAAGCGATCGGGCGCAGGCCCCCAAACTTTTCTTGGTAACCCCCAAGTAGACATTGTGAGAAAAACACGTTTCAACGATAAATTTAATCATACTTTATAGGATTTTAAACTTTTGCGTTACTTTAAAATATACTTGGAACTTTTTGTAAATTATACTTAATAGGCCAAAATTACAAAAAAAATATGTTTAGTCTGTCAGTTTTAAAATTATAAAAAAAATTAAACATATATTTATTTATTTATTTGCCAAACAAACATTGACGGAGATACACTGCATTCAAGTTGCGCGTGACGTCACTATTTCGTCAAATTTTTACTAAATAGTGACGTCGCAATCCCCACTCCAAAACTATGATGCTTTTTATCTTTGTGATTTTTTGTTGATTTGATAAAGCAAAAATTTGTGTCTAGTATATTTGTATAATCTGACTGACGGACTAAATGGGATTATACTTTTTTCTTACAATTATACATAGAATTATACATCATCCCTATTACGCCATTACGAGAGTTGGTCATTTAAAACCGGAGTAGTCCTGTTCTTTTTATGATATTCACAAAACTATTTAGTAAGACATATTAATCAATGAGAAAATACTATAGTAGTTAACATAGTAGATACTATTTTACACTTGATCGATATGTTGAGTCGTAGCTTACATTGTGATAATAGTGCTTATACTCATTTGTTTGTCAGTTTTTTTTTATGACATAAGTCATAAAACTCATTAAAATAAATGCTTACGGAGTTACGATGGTATATTGAGAACTAGCATATGCCCGAACTTGTTCACTTCATCCACGTAGACTTCAGGATTAAGTACTACTATCGAGGTATACCTCCCATGTGTCTCCGTTTCATCTAATTCGATGCCGCTGTTAAAGCGTTAATAAAATACCATATAAACGTTCACATAAAGGTTGAGAACTCCTGCAGCTATTCCAGACACTAGACACCGCTTATGAACACGATTTTACTTCACTAACTTTATCAAAGATAACCCATTCATTATGAAAAGAATAATATGTTTTATTAGATACAACACCTCCGTAGGTACAATGGACCAGGCTTAAAGGCGAATGCAGCGGAGCGGGTTCGATTCCTGCATCTGGACAAATATTTATTAAATAGATATTTTTATTTGCGATACCTTTCTCGATTCTGATTACTATAACACAAGTATTTAAGCTATTTACCCTGAAATCAGATCGATGTATATGATGCTCCTAATCATCATCTTCCTAGCGTTATGTCCCGTGCTTAGACGGGGTCCGCTTAGACCATGATCCAGGATGTAGCGAGTCTGGTAATTACATTGATGTGACTGCCGATCTGACCTTCGTAACCCTAAGATAGGGGAACCAGACAATTTTTGGATCATGGTTACAAATCCAAAGTTATTTGGATTTGCAGGTTTCATCACGATGTTTTCCCTCACCGTCGAGCTAGTGGTATAAATACGTACATAGATTTCAAAAATCCAGAGGTAAGTGCCCAAATTTGAACCCGCACTCCTCGGTTAAAGAGGCGCGTGTCCTTACCATTGAGCTACCAACGCTATGTATATGATGCTCCTTATACATACATTTATTTATTTATATTATATAGATGTATTTTTATTGTGTAAAGACTGTGCCGTATGGCGTTCGGTTCTCTTTACCTACCTCGTTAGAGAAACGGCGTTCTTATTTCGCTAGTTTTATTAAGCAACCAATGCTTCGCTCGTCTGTATTTTATTCAAGCAGCCAAACATTAACAGTTTCTAAATGTTGATGTTAAATGTGAACGTTAAATTTGGCGCCATATTCCTTAGCACACAGGTTAAGACTATCGCATGCCTCGTTGTGCAACTAAGGTCGCAGGTTCAAGTCCCGATGAGCGAGAACGTGTTTAAGTAATGCATCTGTTGGATGCTAGATAATCGCACAATAGACGCAAATGTCGTTGAACTTTGGAAATATAAATTTAATATATACATTAGTGTTCAGTATTTAGCTGTAATCTAATTTGATATGAAGCAATATGAAGGTTTTTGTTAAATAAGCGATTTTTGTGCTGTCACATACCTACAGGCTGATTAGAAACAAACAAACATAACATCACGCCCATAATCCCCGAAGGGGTAGGCAGAGTCAAAGGGGCAGCAGGCCCATTTAACCACGTTCAGCCGAAAAAAAAACTGGGCTGGGTTAGATGGAAAAAATCCTTACAGTTGAAAGCGCTCTACATGTTCCTGTAAGTTACTTTAGAAGTTATTAAAGTTATCTTGCAGTAATATTTGATAGATTTCTGTTACTTAATCATGCTTTAGCGACTAATATTCACATACGAAGTTTGGTCTCAAGGCTCTCACTAACCCTATCCAAATTGTCGATTTAAAAGCCTGCGGCAGGCCACACGCAGTTAATAATATTGTTATTGTCAATAATAATTCAATGAGTTTAAAACTTATGGACCAAACAAGATGATGAAATTTTAAAAACTGGACACTAATTACGAAATGGCCCTTGGATCTACGGTTGATCAGCCCTGGTTCGTAAACCCGAAAGTAAAATCCTGATATAAAATAGGTAACCTGCATTATTTCTGAAGTTAGCGCATGAAGTCACGTCTAGGAAACCTATAATCAAATTTATTGCTCTGATTTAGTAATGCCTTTTTATGTTGGTAGGCATTTAAAATACCCTGATAAAACCCGCATTATGTTTAAGTATTGGTAATGACCTTTTAAATGCATAATTATGAAGAGGAAGAACTAGGGCCCGCCCTTAACACTGGCTTAACTATCTACCGGTATTCCGAGAAAGCATTTACTTACATCAACAGCCTTGTCCGGGAATCGAATTGCCTAATAGCTCTATCCATGCAATTGATCGTTCAAGAAACTCTACTTAGTAGACGGTAAATATCTACTTAACATTTTCTTTTTAATAGTTGTTACATAAATCATTTACTTGACATAAAAATAGCAGTGATAAAATACTTTTAAAGTTATAAAAAAGTATTCAACAATAACAAATACTTTAACTATTACGTACAAACATTCATGAGTACATTTTTATCTGCAATACACAATGCTACTTTTTATTGATAAACTAAGCATGAGACGACAACGTAATGAATTCAAAGAAAAATGAAGATAAAAACGAATTGTACTTGAGAGCATGTAATAAAAAATTAAATTCTTATCAATCATAAACTTTTTATTGTAGCAAAAAGTTAATAAATTTTACAATGTTCTGTCACAATTATATTGAACACCTTTGCCTATCATTGACATTTGTAATTACAACACAACTTTTTGCATCCATCTTCAAACGTCAATAAGTTTTCATTCCCCAATCAAAACAAAAAGCGCATAGAGGTGAATGCGCCCGAAAATCATTCATTTACTCACCTCAAGTCCTTTAAAGATCCGGCTCAGTCCACAAATAAACAGCACTCACAAACACAAGTCACAATAAAAAGTTGATCACTTAAATAGAGCGTAGATGTTTAATTAAATAACTCGATATTCGGAGAGCGGTGACGAGCAATACGTGTATTACGTGCGACGCGCGCGGTTCTACTGGCCGTCTGGTCTCGGAGCGGGCCGGACTGTGTCCAGCGAGCGGTTGCCGGGCAAAGATAATGATTGCATACAGCCCATCGGCATCGCGGTGCTAGAAAACGTATAAATCGCTTGGATGCTGTGTGTTTGCCAATAAATTACGTGCAGCCTTGATACGGCAGAGAGCACACGAACGCGCCGATCAACATTGCACACACCATTCGGTCGTAGTGAATGATTTGCTGGAGAGATTGCATCTCTCGATGTTGCAGTTTTAGAATCTACTGGTATCTTCAAAATTAGTTCAATTGGTTTCGTCTGGCATATAAAGTTTTCTTATTTTACCTTCCTTATAAGCAAATCATTAAAAAGATATACCTACGTTTTTACAACCTGATATAGGTACCTATGTACCTAAATATTTTTGACCTACTCCACTATAAGTAAGTAGTTCCATAATAGTTGTTATGTCCCTTTAACATTTTTTACACAGCATGCTCGCTTAATAATACAAATGGAATCTACAAATATTCTTACTGACAAACTCTATCTAATCCAGTCATAAATATTAGCATTTGCTTTAAATAAAAAATCTAGTCATATCTACTACAAACTTAGTTGCTTCTAGTTTTATAGCGCTGTTTCAAATATCTACTAAATAAATATAAATATATCCGACGATATCACATACATATAAATAAATAAATATTCAACGACATCACATACCTACATTGATCTGACTCCGAAGTAAGTAGCTTAAGCACTTGTGTTACGGATATCAGAAACAAATATACTTAAATATTGGACATTAACACCCAGACACAGAACAAACACAAGTATTCATCACACGAAAGTTAGTACTGAGTGGGGATCGAACCCACATCACTTGGCGCATGGGGCAGGATCACTACCGAATGTGCCATCTAGCCAGTTAAAATATTGTTTAATCCATCTATGTAGTTTCAATGTATGACCATGATGCATGCGTGTTTAATGCTAAAAATATGCGGTTCATATCTTAGTTGCTTATGTAACGCTGCAAGATGAACAAAACAATTTTTTTTTATACTTAAGTAAGTACCTATAAATTTATGAACAAATATATTTTGTGTTCATCACAAATTACCTACATTTAAGTTACTTACAGTATGTATCGAAAACAACAAAATTCTTAGGATTTTTTTTAAATAATGTTATTATAAAAATAAATAAACCGTGAAATAATAAAATAGATTGCAATAGAAGTACTTACTTGTGATTTTTGTGACGTCATAGAAATACCTAAGTGAAGCCGGCTTACCATTTTGGTTTCTCGCTTTAAATTGTCAATGTCAGTGGAATTTGCGGTGTATTGTGCCAATATTGATGAAATTTGTGATTTTAACATAATCTAACTTGTAACATTCAAAAACATCGTCATAAATCAATTGTTCAGAGACTTATAGTATGTAAATAAGTAAAGTGGAATCACACTACACAAAGGCGCCATATTTGTTTCTCACTTAAATTGGGCTTCACTTTTTCGCAGTTATGCCATCTCCATTAGTTTCAGTACTCAGAGGATAGTGCCGTGTGCGACATACGTCGGCAGGAAAATGCTAGCTTGTCTCGTTACCGAGCCAGGCAAGCTTAGTACAATCTGAAGTAGAAACTTAATAAAAAAAAACATTTTGGTCTGGGCCTTAAAAATAATTTCCGATAATTAGAAACGGCTTGCGTCTTTTAAGTAAAAGTTTAAAAAAGTGCCATGCAAGTCTGGGACTTGAGAATAATGTACCGACTATTTTAGGTTCTTGCATGCTTATGTCGTAAAATACGATAATGAAGTTATTGGGTATGGACAATTGTTATATTCATAGGTTTGTAATTTTCAAAATTTTCCATCTAACCCAACTCGATATTTATTTATTTGTGGCTAAATGTGGTCGGGGAATCATACTACTCCTTGAAGTGAGCCGTCCGCTTCAAGGAATAGTGAGGTTGTGATAGTACGTACTCGTATGTATGAATTTAAACGCCTAAAAAAATGTGAATAAATTAACCTTTTTAGAAACTTGGGCAATCGGTGACCAATGATGTCTCAATGCGTGGAAGATATAAGTAGTAAAGTTTTAAAAGTTTTCCAGCGGCTTGGATGACAGCTTAGCCAGGCTAGAACTATAATTGAGTCAGTCTATGCATGTAAATTTGATTTTGGTACCTTTAAAACTTCCGAGACCATTTTTAATAACCTTGATAGAAGAACTTCTCCGCATAACTGTAAACGTGGCATAGAAACTTTGTTTTATAGGAGCCACCTTTGTTTTACACATTATAAGTGCATTATAAGTTTACCTTTCCCTAGTTAGGTCCAGGCAAATCTTTTGGTTGCGTAAGCGACCCCTAGGGGGCTTATCAGTACTCATTGTCAAAGTGAACTCCAAGTTAAGACACCCTGCTTAACAGCTCTAGAAATGCGTTCCGAAATTAATTTGCAGACGCTAGGAACAGGTCGTAAAGGAAGAAACATGATTTGAATAGATTGGTGCGGAGATTTTTTTAAACAAGAGATTATTAAAAATACCACATCAAATTTCCATTCTCGCTTCAGGTGAATAAGGTACCTTAACACTTCCCCATATTCGTAAGCAAATAAACTCCTTGGTCCGCCAATAGCAATAAATTTAAATGCATATACATCGATTTGCGAGTAAACGAACTGCGAATTATGCGAATTGAAAACGACGACGAAAATGGAATATCGCAGCGCTTTCATATCTCGGTATAGGTCGGCGGCACGCAGACTGCGTCAGCGCACGCATCTACTACTCACCAGACAACGACACTAAGTGATAGATCCAGGAGACTAACAAATATGAGACGAACTCAAACATGCTCTGCGAACATTTTAAATGTCTACATACATACATTCATAACATCACGCCCATAATCCCCGAAGGGGTAGGCAGAGTCAAAGTGGCAGCAAGCCCCTTCAATCACATTCAACCAAAAATAAAACTGGCCTGGGTTAGATGGAAAAATGTTAAAAAGTAGTGATAAGTGGCAAGCTTGTCGCCTACACAATCACACACCCAAAACCCGGTATACCATTAGTAGCCTTTTACGACATGCTAGGCAAGAAACACAGTTGGCACATTATTTTTAAGTCCCAGACCATTATGGGACGAAGTAGTTGAGTGTCTACTTATTTAAAATAAGAAAAAATATAGAGCTATTATTAAAATCAACCACAATTAATCAAGTAGCGGCCCCTTTACTTTTATTTTAGTTATTTTCTTTTACATTGAAAAAGAAATACTCATTCTTTGAAAATTTCAGTTGTCCGCCTATTATGGTCTAAGAGAAATCCTAGACGGGCAAAAAATGGGCATTCAGAGCTTAGCAACCGCCCTGTTAATGTTAATCATGAAACTCTAAAAATTTATGCGCAGCGACCTCATCAGAAGGTCCTCAAACTCCCAAATCTTATACTGAAGTAGACTAGTAGTAAGCACCATATTTAAATTTTACTATGAAGCAATCGATCATTACAATAACTAACTTTATATAATTTACTAGCTGTGCCCGCGGTTTCACCCGCGTTTATAGTTAATGTTATATAGCCCATTAGCCTTCTCCAATAAATGGGCTATCTAACACTGAGACAATTTTTCAAATCGGACCACTAGTTCCTGAGATTAGCGCGTTCAAGCAAACAAACTCTTCAGCTTTATAATATAGTAGTATCGATGTTATTATAACACGTGTGTATGCCTTATCTGCGCAATAAGACAAATAAACGTTTTTCAATCTATTGACATAACGAGAAATTATTTTCGCTTGTAGTACAAACTACTTCTTATATAATGAGATGCACAGGAGTTGCAATTGCCGCAATAAAACATTGACGACAATCACCTACTTATTAGTTCCCAGTGACTTGTTGCGTAATCACCTGCGACTAGAATGTCTGTCATCGTGAATGATGGGATATGAGTTCCATGTGATAAGATCAAAGATCGTTGACACTTATGTAGTAATCATATGTAATGGTACAGTGCTTTTTTGTATTGGGTAAGTATTCAACACACGAACCATGGGTGTAGCTAATCAAGCCTTCAAATAGCCCTACAAAACTGAATTACAAATGCTTAAACTACTTATTTTCATCCATCCTCCTAGTGTTATGCCCTATGCTTAGTCGGGGTCCGCTTAGACCATGATCCAGGATTTAGCGAGCCTGGTAATTCATTAGGATATTTTCCCACATCGCTGCGCTAGTGGTATAAATACCTACTAACTAACTAAACTTCACGCTACTTCCCTAGCGGGGTAGGCAGAGAGAACCGAATGCCATATAGCACGATCCTTACACACCTCACGCGCCTCTTCAACATTCATGATCCTTTTCATACAAGCTCTACGGTTTTTATGACTCCTAACATCACCTTCTGTTAATACACGACCTTCCGCGGCTCCTTCATCCTTGCACTTTCGCATTGTATATCTGTTTAGTCAATCTTTCGTCATCCATTCTTTCCACATATCTGAACCACTAATTATTCTAAGATTGGATTAATGTATATAATGTAAGCAACGTGCCATATGACGCTTGATGATTCGCTCTACCTCGCTAGGGAATTTGTGCGAGCTTAGTATTTAGTTTAGTCTATTATTTTTTTAGCTATTATTTACATTTCAGTAACACACGGTTACTTATGTTCGTATTATGTACCCTCTTAATGTCATTTGACATAACATCAGTAATGTTTAGTCATCTCGTTATCTCAATTTCATCATTGGAAACAAAATTGCCGCGAAATGGCCGAAACTATGTTCAGTCGTGGGAAATATAAACATTATATTACATAATCATCCACGGCTGTCATATAGCAAGGTTTAGCAAATGATTTAGGATTTCAGAAACACGCCAAAGTGATATTAGGTACCTATATCTCTCTGTAACACTTTTCACTTAATAATAAATATCAAACTACATCACATACATTGATCTGGCTCCGAGGTAAGTAGCTTAAGCACTTGTGTAACGGATATTAGAAACAACAGTGGTATTACATATCCAAACTTAAATATTGTATATTGTTAATATACAATATTTAAGTTTCTCCGAGATATTGTTTAAGCACTTGTGTTACGGATATCAGAATCAACAATGGTAGGTATTACAAATATATAGGTACTTAAATATTGGATACTAACACCTAGACACAGAACAAACACAAGTATTCATCACTCGAATGTTTGTCTTGGGTGGGGATCGAACCCACAACTCTTGTGGCATAGGGTAGGGTCACTACCAAATACGCCATCGAGCCAGTCGCCACTAAATCCAACTTTTTATGTTTTGCCCAACTGCTGCTTTTGGGTAAACTATTTTACGTCCAAAGAAGGAAGCAATAATCTCTTTACCGTAAACTAATGCTCAAACATTAAGCGCACTTGCCTTAACAAGTCAGGATTTGATTCTAAACAGTCTATCAGAATTTAATCTATTTGAACCGCCCAGGTATCAACAAAGTTGCAAATAAGTCGAAAGCAAGGTCTTAATACTGCTATAAATACAACTAGACGCAAGTCTCAAAGACTAATTCGGGCTTATACATTTATACAAATTTACCAAGATTATCATTTACTTCACATTGTCTTGAATGGCTCAAGTTTATAAAGAGTACCTAAATTTTATCCAAAAAGTCTAGCCATTCCGAAAACTAGTCAATAAAATGTTAGTTTTCCTTCCAAAGGCCACTTCTGCACCTAAACCAAATTGATCTTTACGAAACATTACTTATGGAATAATTTAAGACTTACATTTTAGACTTAGAAGATATAGTTAAAGTATAAATACAGATAGAGTGATAACAAAATTCATATTTCTACCAATATCTACTTAGATAAGACGGTAGTAAATTTAAAGAATTCCGTTCTTTTTTTTCCGGTCAAAACGTAAAAGCAGTAACCAGTATTAATAATAGGTACCTACGCGAAACCAATTCATTTCGCGCCCTGTTACAACATTCTTGATAGACTTCCTTAAGTTAAGTAATTACGTAAATTAAAGTGCACAAGTCACTCGCAGTGAAATGCATCGTTAGGCAAATGACACGACCCCAGGATATGCAATTGCAGGTAGGAGCATCGATTAGAAACGCATTAGGTATATTACCACTAATCTATAGGGATCAATGTAATCGAACTCATTATAGAACTTTGACCATCGGTTGAGTAATTTTTTGTAACTAGCGATATCTACTTAATATCTACTTAGGAGGTAGGTGATTCAGCTTTATAGCTTAGCTATTTGCGAGCGTTTTTTGTGGATGGGAACGTATTACGGAGAGCTGCATGCGTGCAACGCACTATAAGTAGGTACTATTGCACTTACTTGCAATTAAGCTGTAGATGTATTATCAAACAGAAAACAATATTTCGTATAGTATAGTCGTACTAGCAAGTATTAAATTGTGTTATTACTTGATAAAGAATCTTTTTCTTATTTCGTTTGAATTATTAGCGTGTAAAAACTTAATTATTTTATTTTCTATCTGAGTATTTTGCAATGTTGTTACACCTTATTTAAAATATATATTTTTTAATTTAATTTCGAATCCAATGATCAATGAAATGTTTGTGATAAAAACTGATGAATTCAAACAAAAATATCTGAATGCCGTAAAATAAATGGTGACTGACATTGAATTGCTATACCTACGACATTCACTTTTTTCTATTATTACCTTTAACCACTTGCATCCAAATTAAACTGGGCTGGGTTAGATGGAAAATTTTAAAAAAAGTAGTGAAAAATGACTAGCTTGTCGCCTACACAATCACATACACAACCCGATATACCATTAGTCGCCATTTACGACATGCTAGGCAACACAATTAGCACATTATTTTTAAGTCAAAGACCAATATGGGATGGGACGACGATGATGATGAATGTACATAGCTCATTAGCTAATAAAACACACAAGTAGCACTTCCAATCCATTTATTCACACTCCATTTTGTATAATTTGTACAAAAGTACGTTCATTCATTAACTAATAATAAATAATGAGGCGGTATCAGATCCGCAGCTTATTATAAATTAAGACTAACGTTTTACAATAAATTAATTGATTTAAAGTCGTACTACATTACGGCGAATTGGGGTTAATATTATATTTGTAAAATCGTTTTAAAACGTCATAATCTTTGACAAACATGCATCGTTGATTACAGTATAAAGGTAGAGATTAATCAAGAATATGCTGGCCAATATTTTATATGATAGTCGTTACCTATAACAATTATTTTATTTATTAATTTATTTAAGAAAACCAACAGCGATTACATATGATATTGCTTAATACAAACTATGCCAACAATAAGGCCAATAAAAGGTTTTCCTTAATTTAAAATTTAGTTACAGTATACATGCTGCTAGAACTCAAAATGAGGTTTGAATGAACTATTAATACACTGATGCAACTATTTAACACCTTCTTTCTATTATAAAAGACACATCGTTGCACCCAGACCCATAGCTGATTTCATAATAGAACTTCCTAGAAGAACCTTAAAGTTCAATAATAATGAACCCGAACATACCATAATGTAATACGACAAAAAGTAATATTCACAACACATGTTAAATGTAAGCAAATCCAGCTTGAAAGTCAAATAAATAAAATAAAAATTGTACGTGGTTACTCGCAAAACTGCAATCAAATAACCACCACTCACACAAACAGAACCTAATTCTAAAACGCTCAAATCCTTTGTACGAAAAATAATATTATACCGAATACAACATTTTTATATTTCTCTTACTCAATTTAACGAATTTGAAATTCAAATTCAAATACAAAGGCGTTATATTATTTTCCGTACGTACCTCTTAAACTAGGTGCTTTAAAATAACATAGACATGTTGTAAAACTGTTGTTTAACATATTGAAATATTTGGCTAAGTAGTTTGTATAAAAATAAACAACGTATATATAATAACTTCAAGTTTGTATACAATTGCAAAAAATTATCATCTTAAAGTGAGATTTTAGCGACTTATTCGAGATTATCATATTGTGTGATATTGTACAAAGCGTAAAACTACAGCAAATATATTTTGTATAAAATGTATATTTATTACTAAGCTTAAGGCACCCTTATTGTGACCCATAACACAGGCACTTGCAATGTGTAAAACCGTACAAAATGTTCGCTACAGTTACTGTAAAATCGTACAAAAATCATTACAATTCATACAAAAATATTTACGATAAAACTTGTAACCTACTAATTCACGGATTGAAAATACATGATCTATAATATAACTGCCGTTTGTATATTTTACTAAAACATTAACTCCAATCGCATCTAGAGAAAAAACATTGCGTTATATTTCGCGAATCTCATTACAAAGCACCTATTGCTTTGTAAACAGTAAAAGCTACTTTATCTACACTGTCCTAAGGTTCACCCTGCAATGGTAACTACTGGTCATTAATGTATTCCTTAATTAATATTGTGACTGTACCGTTTTAAAATCGTAAACCTAAATGTGCATTTAGCGTACGCAATAAAATAATATAGATCGGTGGATTACCTATCAATTTGTACTACCACGCAAACTCAGGAATGTTAATATCGATTTATCAAAATCGATCATATACTCACATACTTAATATAGAAGATGAAGACAGATCAGATATATTATATCTGTATTTAATCATCACATTATTGATAATAGGCAAGACGACAAAAAAATTATGTTTAGTCCGTCAGTTAGATTATAAAAAAATATTGAACACGTATTTTTTTATTTATTTGTCAAACATACAATAGAAGATATACAATGCATTCAAGTTGCGCGTGACGTCACACATTCGTAAAATTTTTACTAAATAGTGACGTCGCAAGCCCCCACTCCAAAACTTTGCTGCTCTTTATATTTGTGATTTTTTGTTTATTTGATAAAGCGAAAAATATATGTCTAGTATTTTTGTATAATCTAACTGACGGCCTAAATAGAATTATAGTTTTTTAATGCAGTCATCATCCCTATTAATGTTTAAAAATGAAATACAGATTTGAATACATCAAAAATAATATAACTATCGTATCATTCTATATCATAGATTGGTATTCTCTCACCTCAAAAATTTTAATAAAAATTAAAAAGATTCGATAAAACAGATCTTTCAACACCACAATTAACCTATTCCATCACTATTCAAGGTGGTATAATTATAATTATTATATTTACTGATAAATTAACCATGATTAGCAAAATAGCAACGCCTTTCATGTTAAATTTAACTACCATTATTTTCGGATTTCTGCTATTCACCGCCAAATAAGCTTTTACACAATTTAAGGCATTATTAAAGCTTGGTTTTTATTTTAAAGAGAGTTTATGTAAATTGAGTTTAGTAAATTTTATAGGTTATAAAAATTATGATCGTTTTATTATCGTTAAACAACAAAAATGGAATTCTTTAAAATCGTGTAACGTCAGAACTGTCAAGTTCATATCAACATCAATTGATATTGACCGAATTGAACTCGAAGCAAATAATATTTGCTTTATTCGTCGAAGCGATAAAATAAAACATGATGTGAACTTGGAATTTGAATGGTCTTTACGTATTTTGGCGGAAAACCCGATCTTGTCCTCTATATGGAATTTTACTTTTACATAATTTAATACTAGCTAAAAGTAACTCCAGAAGGTGACATCGTACAAAAATGTGTTCAAACCTGGATTTTGTAACAGTCTTCTGCTGTTCTGTCTCATTGGAGCTACATGAGGACACTTCTTCTTCAGCACATGTGATGGAGAACTGTCTATGAGTAGAAGGTGAGCACTGCCGCGTGGTTTCCGCGCACCAGCAGCACCCGGTCCGCTGACGTTGCTATCGCGTGCAGCCAGGCCTGGGAAATAAATGACATGGGGTTGATATACTTGGATCGAACAAGATGTATATAACGGAAGCAGGCTTTCTTTGGAACTATAGAATTAAAACACCCTATTAAGGTTTGGTTTGTGTTGGAGCGCTGGTGTTTAACGTAAACCAAGTCTAACATCGAATATCTCATAGCAGTCGTCTGTAACGACGTGACCAGGTGGGGTGTACCTGGTAGAGCGCGGGCGGCACGACGGCGCGGCGGCGCGGCATGGGCAGCGTGACGCACACGAGGCGCGCGCCGCCCGACTGCGCGCAGTCGTCTGTAACGACGTGACCAGGTGGGGTGTACCTGGTAGAGCGCGGGCGGCACGACGGCGCGGCGGCGCGGCATGGGCAGCGTGACGCACACGAGGCGCGCGCCGCCCGACTGCGCGCAGTCGTCTGTAACGACGTGACCAGGTGGGGTGTACCTGGTAGAGCGCGGGCGGCACGACGGCGCGGCGGCGCGGCATGGGCAGCGTGACGCACACGAGGCGCGCGCCGCCCGACTGCGCGCAGTCGTCTGTAACGACGTGACCAGGTGGGGTGTACCTGGTAGAGCGCGGGCGGCACGACGGCGCGGCGGCGCGGCATGGGCAGCGTGACGCACACGAGGCGCGCGCCGCCCGACTGCGCGCAGTCGTCTGTAACGACGTGACCAGGTGGGGTGTACCTGGTAGAGCGCGGGCGGCACGACGGCGCGGCGGCGCGGCATGGGCAGCGTGACGCACACGAGGCGCGCGCCGCCCGACTGCGCGCAGTCGTCTGTAACGACGTGACCAGGTGGGGTGTACCTGGTAGAGCGCGGGCGGCACGACGGCGCGGCGGCGCGGCATGGGCAGCGTGACGCACACGAGGCGCGCGCCGCCCGACTGCGCGCAGTCGTCTGTAACGACGTGACCAGGTGGGGTGTACCTGGTAGAGCGCGGGCGGCACGACGGCGCGGCGGCGCGGCATGGGCAGCGTGACGCACACGAGGCGCGCGCCGCCCGACTGCGCGCAGTCGTCTGTAACGACGTGACCAGGTGGGGTGTACCTGGTAGAGCGCGGGCGGCACGACGGCGCGGCGGCGCGGCATGGGCAGCGTGACGCACACGAGGCGCGCGCCGCCCGACTGCGCGCAGTCGTCTGTAACGACGTGACCAGGTGGGGTGTACCTGGTAGAGCGCGGGCGGCACGACGGCGCGGCGGCGCGGCATGGGCAGCGTGACGCACACGAGGCGCGCGCCGCCCGACTGCGCGCAGTCGTCTGTAACGACGTGACCAGGTGGGGTGTACCTGGTAGAGCGCGGGCGGCACGACGGCGCGGCGGCGCGGCATGGGCAGCGTGACGCACACGAGGCGCGCGCCGCCCGACTGCGCGCAGTCGTCTGTAACGACGTGACCAGGTGGGGTGTACCTGGTAGAGCGCGGGCGGCACGACGGCGCGGCGGCGCGGCATGGGCAGCGTGACGCACACGAGGCGCGCGCCGCCCGACTGCGCGCAGTCGTCTGTAACGACGTGACCAGGTGGGGTGTACCTGGTAGAGCGCGGGCGGCACGACGGCGCGGCGGCGCGGCATGGGCAGCGTGACGCACACGAGGCGCGCGCCGCCCGACTGCGCGCAGTCGTCTGTAACGACGTGACCAGGTGGGGTGTACCTGGTAGAGCGCGGGCGGCACGACGGCGCGGCGGCGCGGCATGGGCAGCGTGACGCACACGAGGCGCGCGCCGCCCGACTGCGCGCAGTCGTCTGTAACGACGTGACCAGGTGGGGTGTACCTGGTAGAGCGCGGGCGGCACGACGGCGCGGCGGCGCGGCATGGGCAGCGTGACGCACACGAGGCGCGCGCCGCCCGACTGCGCGCAGTCGTCTGTAACGACGTGACCAGGTGGGGTGTACCTGGTAGAGCGCGGGCGGCACGACGGCGCGGCGGCGCGGCATGGGCAGCGTGACGCACACGAGGCGCGCGCCGCCCGACTGCGCGCAGTCGTCTGTAACGACGTGACCAGGTGGGGTGTACCTGGTAGAGCGCGGGCGGCACGACGGCGCGGCGGCGCGGCATGGGCAGCGTGACGCACACGAGGCGCGCGCCGCCCGACTGCGCGCAGTCGTCTGTAACGACGTGACCAGGTGGGGTGTACCTGGTAGAGCGCGGGCGGCACGACGGCGCGGCGGCGCGGCATGGGCAGCGTGACGCACACGAGGCGCGCGCCGCCCGACTGCGCGCAGATCAGCTCGCGCAGGCGCAGGTGCCGGTGCGTGCGGTCGCGCGCCGCGATCAGATCCGCTTCCGTTATGCCGCCTGGAAGAAGCGCCGGACGTTATGCTCAGTGTCGGATTGGCCGTGTAGTCGAGGTGGCATTGACCAACTGGCTGGTTTGCAGGGCATTCAATTAAATATAAAATATCTCGGGCTCGTATGCAGCCACACACTGACTAGTCATGCAGTCTAGTGAGATCTGGTGTTGTTGCCTTTTCGGCTATGGAGTCATGTAGTCAAGTGACATCTGGTGTTAAGGTGGCTAATGAGCTATAAAGTTTGTGATTTAGTGATATGATTATGAGTATATGAAGACCTGTTACCAAGAGTAAAATAAATATGTGTAAGCGTATTTTTTTAATGCCGCACACTAATAGCAACACTCCAGAGCGGTGGTAGCTCAATGGTAAGGACACGCGCCTCTTAACCGAAGAGTGCGGGTTCAAACCCGGGCACGTACCTCTGGATTTTTCAAATATATGTACGTATTTATACCACTAGCTCGACGGTGAGAGAAAACATCGTGTTGAAACGTGAAAATTCAAACAAGTTTAGATTTGTAACCACGACCCAAAAAAAATCTGGTTCCCTTATCTTAATTATTATGGTTACGAAGGTCAGATCGGCAGACGCTTCAATGTAATTACCAGACTCGCTAAATCCTGGATTATGGTCTAAGCCATAGGTTCCCAAAGATACCGCCCCCTAGTGGGCGCTGGAGGTTTTCGAGGGAGCGGTAGCAGGCCTAAGGCAAATGGCGGGCGTTATGACAGGTCAGGGTACGGTCGTGGTATACCACCTAATTAGAAATTTAACATCATAAAATACTTGCTATCTATTTAAAAAAAAAACATCGTAGCTAGTCGTTTAAGACGTTTATCCCTCAGCCACGACCATGAATTGTATGATCACAGGGAGATAACTAATTTTATTTGTAATTAATAACAGATAATAATATAATATATGTATAGATATATGAAATTGGTATATTATTAAATTGGTATATTATTTTCTTTATAAGAAAAAAATCCAACGCGGAGGGCGTTAATCCAAAAAGTTTGGGAACTTATGGTCTAAGCGGACCCCGTCTAAGCACGAGACATAACGCTAGGAAGATGATGACCAAGACGTACCGTTCTCGTTGGAGTCGTCCGCGTTCCTGAAGGGCGCAATGAGCTTGTCGAAGTAGGCCAGCGTGGAGTCGCGCGGTTTCTTCGTGATGTCGGCCACCATCTTCAGCGCCGAGTAGTCTATGCGGAACTTCGATAGGAGCGATGCCATGCTGACAGACAGACATAGTAATAGAACCTTATTGATTTTGAATTATATTGAGTCCACGATTTTAAATTAAAAAAAAACTGGTTAATATTTAGTCAGTCGGTTATCCGAACTAGTGACGTCATTACAGCTCCTAAAATGTATCTCAATGAGGGTTTTCAAAAATACAAAAACCGCCAGATGACACGAGGGAGTCTCGTGGTCTTATCACTGTCACTCTTGGCTCCTTGTTGACAGAATGTCAGTTTGGTCTGACAACTAACCAATGAGGCGGGTGACAAGACCGCAAGTCACAGGTATGCCATCTTTTGGATGTTTTTATTCAAAAAACCCTCATTGACTTGCCAGTCAACATCCCCATTATCATAAGATTAGCAGTAGACTGGTCACGAAGGTGGCTCCGTACTCACTTCCTCTCCTCGAGCTCGAGCGAGGTGTTCTTGTTGGCGAGCGTGAACACGCGCAGCGGGCACGACGCCCACGCGCGCCGCGTCGACAGGATGTACGGCAGCAGCAGCGTCAGCCCTGACCCACCGCACACCAAACATATTACATGAACGAAAGAAAAATAATAGAGAAGGGTTTTCATTTATGTTGTCGATAACGTCATGTGGCGACATCTATATCTACAATCTACAATAATTCTACAAGACAGTAAAGACTATAGTTCCAGTCGCTTACTGGAACACAAATCATTGAGTATTGATGTCGTTAAATATCGCTCCATACACCTACAATGTGCTATATACAACACACCAAGACGGTTAACCGGAGCTAAGGCATAGTTACAGAATTCTCAAGACCATCATACCTTCTCCTCACCTTATCCCCATTACGAAAGCATTCGTATATTTAACCTGAAACGTTTTCACTTTCCTTCATCGAAATCGAAACCCATACAAACATTGTTCGAGCTACTACTGAAGATGTAGTGCTCGTTTTCTACTAACAGATGGCGTTGGGTGTAGATTGCCACGCGGTGGCATTTCGTTTTATCGAGCACATATATACCCAACGCCATAGAGTTCAAATTAGATCTAAAGAGACCATAAAAGAACATAAGAGACCAATTAGACGTAAGAATATAAATACAGTGCGTACATTAAAGTAGTTCACTAGATGTCCGGTGTTTCATTCAGTCTTCCTGTGACGGTGCTGGGTCCTAGTCTACACACACATCATCACACTGCTAAAGTTGTTACGAAAATAAGACAACCACTGGGTTGCCAAGCTTTTCTAAACTAAATAGTAATCACCACACCTATCTGGATCTAATTGTCTTTTGTGGCTTCGCCAGAAAACTTTAATGACCACACGCCTAGATCAAATGATACTAGTCTGTACATACCGCCGTCATCGTAAAGCCACCAGACGTCGACCGTGCCCGACTGGCGCTTGGTGAACTGCTCCACCGACGTGAAGGACGACGTGCGCCGCGCTTGCGACGCGCCTAAAGCCCTGCGCACCGCACTGCCTAAGCCTTTCCTGTAGCAAATTAAAAAAATAAAGTTTAAAAAAAAAATCTTTATTTATTTATTTCTATATTTATTTCTTTCCTGTAGAAAAAAAAAAAATTCAGTTAAAAAAAATCTTTTTTTTTCTTATTTCTATCTTTATCTCACTACACGTAGTTAATTAGAATGTGTGAGCCCCTTCTTTTTAGGAAAAGCCTGTATTCGAAAGGACTCCTCTGTGTACATGAATCTATCGTATTGTATATAGTTGACATAGGAGTTTGCTAAACTATGCATCTAACACGATCAAACGTATGTAATCGTTTAAATTCCTTTCTTGTAATATATTCAAGACGACTACGACTGGCTGGATCGTTATAACTCAGAAGCGTATGTGCCCGTACAATACAATAAGGTGTCGCTCGCACGTTACCGAGTTACCGGAATTTTTTTTTCGGATTCATCGCGCTGGCAAAGGAAAGAACAGGATCGCGATGTGCACTTAAGATCTTCCTTCGTCGGGTCTATATATGACTTTGCGCCTCCTTCACTCTCAATGAGGGTTTTCAAAAATACATAAACGGCCAGATGGCACGAGGAAGTCTCGTGGTCTTATCACTGTCCCTTTGGCTCTTTGTTGACAGCATGCCAGTTTGTTCTGAAAACCTACCAATAAGGTGGGTGACAAGACCGTACGTCACAGTTAAGCCATCTATCTGATGTTTTAATTTAAAAAACCCTCATTGAAAAAACGCAACAATTTTACGGCTATTTTACGTAAACATGTACCATCTAAGCTAGGTAGCTTATAGCTTATTAGCACTGTGCCTACCCCTTCGAATATATATGTTTATATACGAGTATGTCCGTACGTATATATATAAACGTATATACATCTGTTATCGATAATAACCTCCTCGCTTTGTTGTCCTACATACCTCTCCTTCTCAACCGGTTTCTGTTCCTGGTCCTTGATGTTCGCGGCGCCAGGGTCCGCGGAGATGTCGCGGCGCAGCTGCGGGGAGCCCAGCGACACGTCCGATAAACTGCTACCTATGTGGGCACAGGGAGTTCATCAATATGCACTATAGCGATGGGCGTACGCAGCTTTTGGTTTTTGGGGTTACACATTAGGTACGTGTTCATGTGTTACAATAAGTTAACATAGAAGACACATGTATAATATAACTTGTATTACTATTACTAGTATAAAAGAAATCTGAATAGTTTTAGACTCTTTTACAATATAATTTCTATAGACGTTGAATGGTGTACTAAAATATGACGTCACATATCATGTCACGTGAATTATACATATAATATATTTAGTATTACCTGCTCCGTAAAAGATTTAAAGAATTAATCCTATTACCAATCCCGCTTTTGAGATAAATATGTAACAAATAATTAGTCAAAAAAGCAGCAACGAATATTGTTTTTAATGAATGTAGGCGCTAACTGCAGTTACTTTTTGTGGAGCAAAGTTCAAAGTGTTGGCTAGCAACATTCGATTACAAAGTTATTATTTAGTATGATTGCTAAAGTTTCACAACGACTTAAAAGTTGAACAAGTTATCTCGAAATATTTGTGGACATGACAGTGGGGAAGACTTTAATTTGCTTGATTTTGATAGCAGGGACGCTGAGAGGTCAGTATGCGCTTAAATAAGCAAAAAAACTTGATCACACTTTGCTGAAATAATACCAATACATACGTACCTAAGCATAGAAGGTGGAAATGACAACTTTGAGCTCATGTTCTAAATATGCCTTCATTGTAGGCGCCGAGGTAGTCACTGTTGATTCTCTTTCTTTTATTTTTGGCTAAACTTTGAACTCTTTCCTCCTCCTTTGGGGATTACATTCGGGCTCGTGGAGGCATAAAAACATACCAAATGTATTTATGCCTCCGTTGTCAAGTAAGAATAAGCAAAGCCCTTCACTTTTAGTTATTTTTAATCCTAGACTTAATAATACTTAGGGCTGATTTTTCAACAGTCAGATAAAAGATAACAATAGAATAAATCACAATCCGGATGATTGTAAAATGTCATTGCCTGTTTCCTAAGTAAAATACCGTATGACATCCGCAAATTGGTGACTTTATACTTTATCAGTCGGTTAACTCTTATCTGACTAATAAAATCATTCGTTCAATCAGTTGTCAAATTTTAATAAATTTCTTACCCATTCTACTCTCTGGCTTACGTTCAACTACTGTTAACAACATCAAAGATCCCTTATGTCATGTTACCTAATATTGCTCCACAAAAGTGACCACAGTTAAAATCCCCTTTGAACTCACCAGCGGAGTGGGGGGCGAGGCTCTCCGTCGACTTGGACTCCTTGAAGTTGTCTCCCATCGAGCCTGTGGGGAAGCTCCCTGTTACGGACAAGCGGATGGAACACGCGACGTGTTATTGGAACACACAACTTTGGAACACATCTTTGGAACATCGGTTTAGTCTCGGTAAGCTTATGAGAAGTCAAATCACAAACATGGAACGTATGTATGTTCTGGGTTTAAAAGTCGGGTTTACTGTGAGGTCTAACGTATTAAATGTGATAAACACATATCAGACTACATCACATACATTGATCTGACTCCGAGGCAAGTAGCTTAAGCACTTGTATTACGGATATCAGAAACAACAGTGATTACAAATATATTATTCTTCTTATTCAATATTAACACCCACACACAGAACAAACACAAGTATTCATCATACGAATGTTTGTCCTGGATGGGGATCGAACCCACAACTCTTGGCGCATGGGGCAGGGTCACTACCGAATGAGCCATCGAGCCAGTCGAATAAATACAATGTTAATTTTAGTTTATGCGAAACTTCTCACCTGCTTATTTGAGTCATTATTCTATATTCTTTGGGGACTGGTCTGCTCTGGTCGGGTCAAGTTTTTGGTTGTACTTTATATATTTTTATTTTGATACTCTACAACAGGCCCACACTAAAACGTAGTTCAAAGTTAATTATGATTCATACACCTTGTATAAATTGTATTGAAAAGAGTAACTACCGAGTTTCTTGCCGGATTCTTCTCGGTAGATACAACATTCCGAACCGGTGGTAGAATCATATAGCTGTGGCTTTACCTGTATTTGACGATTTATAAGTGTTTCCTTGAAACCTATATAAATAAAGAATATCTTGACTTTGACTTTGATTTTGATTCATATATTCTTTATCTTTAGTTCCTCAGAATAATGAGTAAAATAAGTAGATAATAATAATAGTTTCACTTAAACCAAAAATAACCTTGAATATTTCCAAACATATATGGACAGAATTACGGTGCTTCAACTGTTTGAAAGAATAAAAACATCTGATTTTTAATGCTGCAACAGCAAACCCGACTTGGGTTCAACGCAAATATTTTGTACAGTGATATAATAATTGGTCAGAAAAAGTCAATGAAATGTTTTTACTGAATTATTAAAGATTGATATTTTTAATTAATATGTACATAATCTTTGTGTTGATGGTAGAAAAACAAATAAAATGAAATAGTATCGTTTTAACGCATAAATAGAACCCATCCCCTTTACGAAATCCAACAATTTTATTAAATAAAATTATTATCATGACATCGTTTATGTCAGGTCAGGTCATAAACTCGACGTCTCATACGACGCAATTTATTTAAAAAGTTATCGGCATTTATTAATGAAAATGGAAAAGTCGCTTAGGGCAGTGAAATCGGTAAAGCAAGTAACATCAGTTCGGGAGACAATAAGGACAGAAAGTTTATTAAGGGCAGTAAAATCAATAAAAGCGGCAAAGGCAGAAAGATCAGTAAGAGTCATTGAGTGCAGTAAGTAACGTCAGTAAATCGGTAATATTAATAACGGCAGTAAGTGCAGTAAAGAGTAGTGAGACGAGGTGGCGGAGTGGTCGTGCGCAGTGACGTCGTATACTGCCCAAAAAAAATCAATATGGGCGCTAAATCTGTTAAGGAAGTAAAATCCGTAAAGTTATTAAGGGCAGTAGAATCAACAAGGGCAGTCAAGTCATAAAGGGCAGTAGGAGCAATAATGGCAAGGCCAGTGAGACTGTAAGATCAATAGGGATAGTAATGTCAGTAAAGGCAGTACGGACAGTTAAGACCGGTAAAGGCAATATCGGCAGTAGGTAGTAAGATCAGCAAGGGTAGCAAGATCAGTAAACGCAGTTATAGCACTAAGGGCAATAAGAACAGTAGGGTCAATAAGACCAGCAAAGTCAGTAAGATCAGTAAGGGCAGTAAGAACAGTTAGGTCAGTAACAGCAGTAGATAGTCAGTACTGACGCGACATGGCGGAGTGGTCGTGCGCGGCGACGTCGTGCAGGTACGCGTGCAGGTCGTCGTCGAGCGCGTCGCGCGTGTACTGCCCCCCCTCGACGCGCAGCAGCGCGATCGCCATGTGCAGGTCCAGCGCTTTGCTGCAACCGACACAAAGTGGGGGCTTTATTACATGTTTTCTGTTTGTTAGTTTTTATTTGTAACTAGTGACACGTGACTAAGGCCACGCACCCACGTGGAATTTATCAAACTTTCTCCCTTAGTAACGGAAGCCTAAATCGTTTTTCTAGATTTAAATAATTATGAAAGTATCGTCACATTCAGATATGCCAGGTAAGCGAAAACATTTGTTTTTCTTTTGACTTCTTTACTCCAATACAAATATTCATGTTCATTACTCGAGATATTTGCCCCTAGCGGGCTTCGAACCCGCGACCCTTGGTTTCGTGATCAGAATCTTCTCCTATGACTCGACCGACAACCGGCATTCCAATTAATAATTCGGTTTTTTTTATAACGAATAAAACATCTTAGCTTTACTGTTCAAGCTAAGATGTTTTATTCGTTATAAAAAAAACCGAACCGTTTAGAACTAGCGATGTACTCCAATAAGCACATTGACTCACTGCATGACCTCGACGTAGTCGGCGAGGTCTGCGCGGGCGCACGTCTGCCAGTCCTCCTTGAAGCCCATCATCAGGATGTTGGGCCGCAGCTTGCCCAGCCCGCTCGACTGCACACACAGATAGCACGTATGTAGGAACGTGTAGGTAATTTAGTAAGATAGAGGAAACATGTCGAATTGCCATCTCGCCAGACTATGAGAGTAAATCAACAGAGAGTGCACCTGTGTTTGCGCACACATTTGTGCACTCTCCTGCGCAGATGGGTAATCCTCGTTGAGATTGGCCGCCGTGACCAAAGTCGGTTGGAAGGACATTATTATTATTATTTATTGTTATAATTAACAACAAATAATTGTTGACTGTGGACGGAAGCTGTGGACGGGGTACCTGCAGCAGCGCGCTGGCGCCGTCCTTGAAGGAGCAGTCGTCGACGAGGCTGTAGAAGGCCTTGATCTTGCGCCGAGCGAACCACGCGTACGCGCGCGCCGCCAGCGCCTCGCGCGCGCGGTGCGCCGTCTGCGCCTGCGCATGGTTCACGGGTTAATGCGGCCGGGACCAGGATTTTGCGGTGCGCACGCCACGGAACATCAGAACACATTGCGTGAAACGAAAGATTTTGAATGTAATTATTTTTCTTTTGGAGCATACAGACAAAGTGCTTATACCCACTGAACGTGTTAATAAGGACCATATAGAATACATATAGCACTACAAGGCTCGATAATGTTAATACCTTGGTCCAATAAAGATCAAACAAAATATAGAATTAAGCTTCCTTAAGCTTCATTCTATATTGCAGTCCCTTGAATGCATTAAGAAATTTAAAAGAAACCCATATATAATTGTGTATAATATACCAGCTATCTTTGCTCCTTAATAAGCTCCTAACATTGGATAGCTTTACACACCTGAATGATATGCCCGCAGAGCATAAGAGACAATCCCTTCGTCAACAGATACGAGAAATCCGTCAAAATAGGCCGCTCCGCCGGATACCCAGTCAGCACCAGAATTTGAGGTCTGTAACAGGCAAAGTGTTTTAATAATACATTTTGATACATACAAGTTGAATACACAATGTTATTTTTGTCTTGAATACAAAAGTTTGTTTTTCCTAAGTTTTTTTAGTATCATTCCTTTAGTTACTACTTAAAGTAATTTTTTCATATTGTTATTCACCAGCACCCAAAACTTATTTCATCGCTTTATTGTTTTGAAGTTTAAATTCTTCCTTCCTTTTTTGCCTAAGTAAGCAATGCTGAGCAGGATCTTAACTTGATCCTAAGCTGAGTATTGTTGCTATTCATGTTCGATTTGATGGATAATTGGGATGTTGACACCATTTATATTTAATTTTGAAATATCCATTCTGAAAAAGAAAGAATCGTAGTATGCTGTTAAGCCTTATTGATTTTGTATCATATTGAGTCTATGATTTTAAATTTTACAAAAACTGCCTAACATTAAGTCAGTTGACTACACAAACTAGTGACGTCACACGTTGACAAGCCCATACAAAATCTATGAAGTGATTTCGTTTTGACAGCTCTTAAAAAGTATCTCAATTGACTAGCCAGTCAACATCCCTATTCTCGTCATACTGACTAACCTGTAGTTCTTGACGTGGTCGGTGATCCTGTTGAGCTGGTGCACCCCGGACAGCGCCGTCTTGTACGTCTGCGCCTGCGTCGTCGAGCCCCAGTTCACATCTACACCGGGTGAAGTTTATTAAACACGCTATTAGATAGAGGAAGAAGAAGCTACAAGTGTGTGGCAGGGTAGTAGTTAAAAGTTATGCCATCTTTTTTAAAGTTTGATGTCCTGGAATTCATCCCACACCATTTTACGGAACAGAAGTCCACTTTAACGTTTATTTATGCATAAATGCCTATAATATATAAATAAAAGTGTCTCCATAAAGGCTGACGCGCAAATCTGTCTCTTAGTCGGCACTGAAGATGCGCGTGTATGGCAACGACTTATTTGTGTATTAGTATAGATGCATGGGCGCACGTCGATCCTCTTAATGTGGTATCTATTGGAGGTTATCTGTGTCTCCACTGAATAGGTTCGGGCACTTTTTATCACTAACATACATAGATAGTATTGTGGATATTTTTTATGAGGGTTGAGTCAATTTTTGGGAACCATAGACTAAGCCCCTTATGATTGATAAGACTAATACGACAATAGCTAAGTCTCTGTCAATGTCCGAAATATTTCGCATGCATAATCCACACATAAATGAATGTTAAAAAGGAGTGAGTGAGGTATGTAAGGATGGTGTCATATGGCGTTCGGTTCTCTCTGCCTACCCCGCAGGGAAGTAGCGTGAAGTTCAGTTAGTTAGTTATATTCTGTTTCACCTAGAAGACTTCCGTGACAGGTGTCAATACTTCTTTTCATGCATCGTACTTTTTGCGAAACAAATTATTCGGTTTTAAACATATTTGAATTTATATGTATAACATCATTGTAAAAAATTAATTGATAACTAACTAACTAAACTTCACGCCACTTCCCTAGCGGGGTAGGCAGAGAGAACCGAATGCCATATGGCACGATCCTTACACACCTCACTCGCCTCTTCAACATTCATAATCCTTTTCATACAAGCTCTACGATTTTTATGACTCCTATTAATTGATAATCTTCATTTATAAATGTAAACACGGTTTATCAATTTTCTTCACTAGACGCGACACAAGCGACTACAGGAATACTTATATGTGTCACACTGCACTTAAAACAGGTCACAAGCAATTACCCGGCTTCCTGTAGGAGACGAGCAGGTACAGCGCCAGCAGGAAGCCGAAGGTGATGAGCGCCGTGATCCACGAGATCACGAACATGATCGCCACGCACACTATCGACCCCACTAGCGACAGCCACATGTTGTACAGCTGCAAACACAAAAAACATTAAATACTAGGGATTATATTATATAGCCTAGCAAATCGAAAAAGGCGAGTGATGGTATATCGGGTTTTGGGTATGTGATTGTGTACGCGACGAGCTAGCCACTTGTCACTTTTTACCCAGCCTAGTTTTGTTTTGCTGTATGTGGTTGAAGGGGCTTGCTGCCAATTTGATCCTGCCTACCCCTTCGGGGATTGCGGGCGTGATGTTAAGTATGTAACTTTATAATTACATAAAAACTAAATTAATCACAAGTAAGTAAGTAAGTAAATTAATCACAAGACAATCTTGTGAATAAACGATTATTTAGTAATTGTAGTGTATTAAGTATATATTAATAACAGCTTACCCTGAATGTAGGCCTCCAGCCGACAGGCTTGGCGAGGCTGGCATGGAAAGTGGAAAAGTTGATGAGAGCATACGCCGCTAAGAAGAAGTTGGAGATCAGAGGCGCGATCTGGTTCAGGCCTCCTACGTGTACAGAAAATACAATTATTAAGTACTATTTTACATTAGCTTCGCGACAAAAGGAATGACGACACAATACATCAATAACATAAATCAATATAACAAACACATTATTTCGAACCACACATCACCTATCAATTTGTTTTATTTGCATATTATGTTGTTTTCACTAATTTAAAAACATTAACAATCAGTCCTTTGAGTATTCAAAGCCTTTACGTCACACCGCAGTATTTCTATACAAATCTATGGAAGCATTGCGTTGTGGCGACCGCGCCACGGTCAGTCACGGTCAGATAGTCAAGATTATACCTCCAATAATATGTAAACATATGACGTCGATCAAAACTGCAGAAATTCCATACAATCCTGCATCGCACTGACGAAGTTATTCTCGCCCCTAAGTATATATACAATACATCGCGACGGTTAGTCGGACCTATGTCCCCGAGCGAGCAACACCTAGCTCAGCGGAAGTACTTCCACTTGTAGTGCGAGCGCGCAGTTCGCGCAGCGTCTTGATAGCTCAAGGTTCAGGTTCAGAGGTCGGGGTATGCCGTACCCATGAGTATGAAGGCGGTGGCGATGAGGAAGGTGAGCGCGTAGCCGCGCACGGGCTCGTTGGCGGCGCCGTACCCCTTCGCGAAGAACTCCAGGTACGGGTACAGCTTGTCCTGGCACAGCGCCTGCCAAATATATATATATATTTTTAGTCAATGTCAAAGTCAAAATATTCTTTATTTATGTAGGTTTAAGGAAACACTTATAAATCGTCAAATACAGGTAAAGCCACAGCTATATGATTCTACCACCGGTTCGGAATGTTGTATCTACCGAGAAGAATTCGGAAAGAAACTCGATCTTAATTGTTAGTCGCTTGAACGAAATAAATAGACTCGCTAAACCATATTAAAATAATAATAAATAAATATCCGACGGCATCACATACATTGATCTGACTCCGAGGTAAGTAGCTTAAGCACTTGTGTTACGGATATCAGAATCAACAGTGGTATTACATATATATACTTAAATATTAACACTCAGACACAGAACAAACATAAGTATTCATCACACGAATGTTTGTCCTGGGTGGGGATCGAACCCAGAACTCTTGGCGTATGGGGCAGAATCACTACCGAATACGCCATCGAGCCAGTCCGAGCTATCCTTGGACCCCGACTAACCACGGGACATAACTCTAGTAAGATCATAAACAAATAGTACTTAAATCGATAAGTTGTCAAATGACATAAATAAATGAATGAATTAATGAATGATGACAACGAGGTACCTGAAACACTTTAGGCGCCGACACTAAGGAAGCCAGGGCGGAGGACAGCGTGGCCGCGAAACACCCGCCGTATATCAGCGGGCCGAAGCCGGACACCAGGCGGATCACCTGCGAACAAAACACACATCTATAATGTAAAAATGAATCGCTGAATGTGTTGCTAAGCGTCGGCCATCGTCCAGTTGGCGACGTCGCTGGCGGCGACCTTGCGCAAGAACCCTGCGCTGACTCAGCACTGCGCCTGTTAAGCGTCTAGTGCACAGCGCAACACTGGGAGGCGCACTTCTGTGAGTGCCGGATTGACCACCTCGCGGCTCACTCAACGTAACTCACGTTGATGCGTCATGGCGCAATTTTACATTAACTCAGTAAGCTGTTATTTACCGAGTTGAGGACCCTCCACTCACATCGTTGCTGTTCTGCAGCCCATACTGACACGTGCGGTTAGCAGCACAGTCGGCCATCGTCCAGTTGGCCACGTCGCCGACGACGCCCGACGCGTCGCGCAACACAGTCCAGCCGGCGATCACTGCGATCACAACGTACGACAACGTCGTCAGCAGGATAGCCAGGAGAGTCCCTTTCGGGATAGACTTTTGGGGGTCCTGTGGGATAAAGACAATATTTAGTAAAAACTAAGCTACTACAAAAGAAAAGTTGCGCTTTGAAAGAGATTGCATTTTTGAAAGCGGTTAAAATGTAACCTTTGTTAACGGTAGACACCTCATTTAAATCGGATAAGACGCTACGATGGCACACACACAAATACAAATGCACACATATATGTACTTTTAACATCAGTACTCTATTTTGAGACATAAATGTTTGTCCTTTGTCTAAAAAGATCTAAACCAAAACCTTTGTTATCGTAAAGCTAAAACATAACTGTCGATTTTTTTTAATGGACTATATGGAAATGTTGTCTCTATTACAACACAAAGAAATAAAAAGGCATTTACATTGTAGAATTTCTGGTTATTTAAAATGTAACCTTCAATAAATTGTCAGTAATTTAAATAGTACACTGATAAACAAATGACTTTTCGTAATAAGGACGATTATTGTACGAAAACTGTCTTAAAATAATTGTGGATGACGTCAACTTTACATATCATAAAACAAAGTCGCCGTTTACTATAAATTCTCTTAGATCTTTTAAACTGCTCAAAAGAGATTGCGGTTTCCATCAGTAGAGTGATTCTAGAGGATGGTTTACATGAAAATATTCATATTGTTTTGAGGCCACCGAGCAAAGCTGGGGCGGGTCGCTTGTAGTCTATATTATACGACTGAAATGAAGAAGACCAAGAAAAAGTTTCTTCCCGTCAATTTGTGTATAACATAGCATAGCATCACGCCCATAATCCCCGAAGGGGCAGCAGGCCCCTTTAACCACATTTAGCCAAAAACAAAACTGGGCTAGGTTAGAGCGAAAATTGTGTGCGTGTTTATGACCTCATAGTCTATAGTATACAAGCGAAACGAACAGCCTACCTTCAGATCGCCAGATATATTGGCACCAGCCAGAATGCCGGTGGCGGCGGGGAAGAATATGGAGAAGACAGAGAAGAAGTTGTGCTCCACACCCTCGAAGTAGCGGTAGTCCGGGCCCATGTTGCTGTACAGCACGCTCACTGGAACAGGCCACATGAAAATATCACATACATACATTAGGAACTATCACGTCTACAAAAGAGGTAGGCAGAGTCCAGAAGAATAAGCTTCATAAACCACTTTAGGCTAAAATTAAACTAAGTTGGGTTAGATGGAAAAATTGTACAGACATACTTACTATAATAATAATAATAATAATAATATTCAACGACATCACATACATTGATCTGACTCCGAAGTAAGTAGCTTAAGCACTTGTGTTACGGATATCAGAAACAACAGTGGTATTACAAATATATACTTATATATTGGATATTAACACCCAGACACAGAACAAACACAAGTATTCATCACACGAATGTTTTTCCTGTGTGGGGATCGAACCCACAACTCTTGGCGCATGGGGCAGGGTCACTACCCAATGCGCCATCGAGCATGTCAATACTATCACTATATATAAGAGGTGACGATAGTAGTAGATGTCTCAATAACTGATAACACACCCAAAGGAGTTCTGGAACAGTACTCACTGTTGTACCCGACGAACCCCTGCGCGACCTCGTCGTCGCTCTTGGGCCCGACCACGGAGCCGACGCAGAAGTCGACGATGGCGGCCAGCAGAACCACCAGCAGCACCACCTGCGCCTTCGCCTCCCACTCCATACCCACGATCACGATGCCGGTCAACACCACTATCGTGATGCAGCCGTAGATTGCTTGGTCCTGAGAGTTTGTTAAATCGTCATTACTTGTGCAACATTTGAAACGTGTTTGAATGTAAAAGACAATAAACCATTTTTTATTTATTTATTTATTTATTTATTTATTTATGGTTCGAAACACCGACTCCCAATATTAATTAACCCCCTGGATCGCTACAAGGTTGAACTTGGAATATTCACAGTGATTTAGCGTTGCGCGGCCCGTGGGCGCTTCATATAAGGGCGTAGACTGTACATCCTGAAGGTTTAGTCGGTATACCCCATCCTTTTCAAAGCGGATCAAGGTCCTCATACTATTTCGTTTGGTTAAAATTTAATTGTTTTTTTTTTATCCACAAATTATAGGTGTGAGCGTTAACTTTAATTTATGCATGTTTATCCTTGAGGGAAGAATATTTGTCTACAACAGATTCGGGACAGGACAAAGGGGGTCGCCTCTTGAGCCTTTTAAAATTGTCAATACAAGTCTCGTTAACACCTACAGACCTGATAAAATAGGACATTCGACAATTCACCGAATTTTAAACCGATGCTACTGTAAAACACGTTTAGCCGTACTACAGAACTCTGTATGATTCTGCAAAACGTGGTTTTTGTCAACATCGGTCAAACGTAATTCGGTAAAACGTTGAAAGTCCGATAAAATGCGAGAGGACTAACTGCCTCAGCCCTCACTCACCTTCTCAAGATACTCACCCAGCTCTTGCTGACCATATAGGCAGTGTCGGGGATGAGCGTGATGAGCGACTCGCCGAAGCCGACCACGTACATGGCGCACGCCACCGCGTTCGCCATCGAGAAGATCAGCCCGATCGAACCGCCGAACTCGGGGCCCAGCGAACGGGATATCATGTAGTAAGTCCCTCCTGGACACAGGAAGGCTTAGTTTGAGACTGGCTCGATCCACTGATTAATGTAATTGCGTCATGGCCGAATCGCTAATCGTTTGCGTATTTGCAACCAGGAACTCGATCTACCTACCAAAAGTGGGGAAACCAAAGATAACGCAGAGCGTCGATCAACCGTCCGACCGTTTAATCGAACAGGTCTCAGTTGCACTATATTAAAAACATATTTAAAGACGACAAACAGTATGTTTGTTATCACAGCATATTTTATTCACTAAAATATCTGTGCTTCATATATTCTTAGTTACTACTGCACAAAAACAATAAGAATATGCTTTTCATTTATAAGACTATTCGTACATATAAGTTGTTCTGGCCCGTTAGTCTAGTGGTCAGAGACCCTGGCCACGAAACCATGGGTCGCAGGTTCGAATCCCGCTAGGGGCAAATGTTTCGTGTGATGAACATGGACATTTGTACTCGAGTCATGGATGTTTAAAAACATATTTAAGTATGTCTATCCGTTCACCTAGTATTCATAGTACAAGCATAAGCTTAGTTTGGAACTAGGGAATTGGTGTGTCAGTCTGGAGAATTTATTTATTCATTTATTATTTATATAAGTATACAAATCAATTATACGATTAACGCGGTTCTTCAAACACCCAAGTATTTCTAAATTCACTCTCCATTCAGTTCGGTAAATCGACGCTACACTGTGCCTGGGTAAAAGTTAAGAATAAGCCACCTGACCTACCCATGGTTTTAATGTTAAATACATACTACTGAATACTGAAATACGGGTCCATCGACTATAACCTACTTATACTGAGTACTACAGTGTAATCTATACTTATAATAAATCTGTAGAGAGGTCAATTCTGTACATGAAATATATTTTCAAAATAACTATCAGGGGGTGATTAGTGATCGATACTGATGCCAAAAATGCAATCAGTAAAATTTTTGTCTGTCTGTCTGTCTGTCTGTCTGTCTGTCTGTCAGTCTGTCTGTCTGTCTGTATGTTCCTTATAGAAACAAAAACTACTCGACGGATTTTACCGAAACTTGGTACAATTATTCTTCATACTCCTGGGCAGGTTATAGTATACTTTTCATCACGCTACAATCAATAGGAGCAGAGTAGTAAAGGGAAATGTTGGGAAAACGGGAGAAGTTACTCCATTTTTTAAGCTTCCGTCGCGTGTGCAGCCTTAATGGTTAAAGTTACATAGAAATCATGTATGACGGAATTAGTCTTTATAATATTAACCATAAACGCGGGTGACACCGCTGGCACACCTAGTAAGAAATATTCTTACCTCCTTTAATGACCCCGTTGGTGCTGATGGCGGACATGGAGAGCGCCGTGATGGTGGTCACCACGGACGTGGTCAGGATCAGCAGGATGGACTGCGCTGCCGAACCATTCACATTTGATTATTGGTGCAAGAGTGAAAAGAAACGAGCATCGAACGAATAACGCAAAGTTATATTATGAGCGATAAAAGATCGAACCACGTGAGTGATTTTGTATTGAAAACTGACAAAATTTTAACAGATGTCCTATATAAAACAAACTTAAATACCGTAACCAATCAGCATTGAAGATAAATGCGTTAAATCTAAGAACCAAAAACTGCGCAGGATAGCATGCTGCTTGGTGGTTATTATACATTTGCTACAAAGTTAATTAGTAAAAAAAAATTCAGGTGTAAATTCGTCATAATTATATTTTTGTGTAGTAAATTTACCGCACTCGTCTTTAGAATTGTGGCGAATTTACAATACCGTGTAGGTACTTGTGACGAATTAACTTTCAATGTATGGAATGTTTTACATTGTGGCGAATTAATTTTGTGGCAAATGTACAATAACCCTTGCTTGGCAACATTGTTTTTAAACTTTATCACTTTGCAATTTTTTGTATTGTTATCTGCTGTCTATAACTGAATTTCAAACTGCTTTTTTGTCTTTATAATGACACAAAATCCGTATATTTTATACTAATATAAGCGTTCATAATACAAGCATCGATTGGCCCGTTGGCCGAGTGGTCAGAAACCCTGCCCACAAACCAAATGTCGCGTTCAAATCTTGCTAGAGGCAAATGTTTCATGTAATGAACATGGACATTTGTTCACGAGTCATGGATGTTTATAAACGTATTTAAGTATGTCTATCCGTTCGCCTAGTGTCCATAGTACAAGCATAAGCTTAGTTTAGGACTAGGAAATTGGTGTGTCAGTCTGGAGAATTTATTTTTAGTCATTTAGAGCAGAATTCCCCGCTGAATATTCCTTTATCACAATATTCATGAAATACTACCATGACAGCGCAGATTTCTGCCGCCCAGAGCGTAAGCCAAAGTTAACTGTTTGGTATCCTTGCCAATGGATTGCGTAAGCACACCAGCAAATGTATTTCAGCTGTTATATGCACAAAAAACTTTCAATTATTTATTTATTTATTTATAACAATCTATTTATTGGCTTACAGGAGTCTAAAGCGCCAAGAAGTCACACAAAATAATATCAATCTAAATTACAAGTCATTACCGGTCAATAGAATAAATTTCAACATTAAATCAAAGTCAAAATAAAAAAAAAGATCCAAAATATAATGCCAAATAGGATTAAAGGTATTCACATGTCTATATTTGAATGTCAAATGGGTTATACTAATCACACAAAAGTCAATAGAATAAGGCTATTGTGATTCCTAAACGGTCCGCCAGTATGTCGACATCATCATGCTAAACAACTAAATCTCCGAGTGCGCGGGTAGTAGACGCGTCAATACTCAATAATTACATTTTTTATTTACTTTGTCAAAGTCACTTTACTAAAGTAGACAATACCAACCCACGCCGGCCTGCCCCACCACCCAGGACAGCCGCAGGAACAGCATCACCCCCCAGATATTGAGAAGGCACCGCATCAGCACGCCCTTCACCCACCCGAACTTGACCGTTGGAGAGGGCAGCTCCGGCATCCCGGAGTCCTTCTCCAGCGTCTGGCCTGGCTGGAAGACAATGGCATCATTGGCATACGGAACAGATGTCGCTGAGGAAATACGATTGGAAGAAAGAGAGAAAGATGTACTCATCTTCCTAGCGTTATGTCCCGTGCTTGGACGGGGTCCGTTTAGACCATGATCCGGGATTTAGCGAGTCTGGTAATTACATTGAAGCGACTGTCGATCTGACCTTCGTAACCCTAAGATAGGGGAACCAGATAATTGGGATGTTGACACCATTTATATTTAATTTTAAAATATCAATTCTGAAAAAGAAAGTATTGTAGTATGCTGTTAAGCCTTATTGATTATATTGAGTCTAAGATTTTTAATTTTACAAAAACTTAATAGTAAGTCAGTTGACTATACAAACTAGTGACGTCACACGTTGACAAGCCCATACAAAATCTATTAAGTGATTTCGTTTTGACAGCTCTTAAAAAGTATCTCAATTGACTAGCCAGTCAACATCCTAATTTTTGGATCATGGTTACAAATCCAAAGTTGTTTGAATTTGTAGGTTTCATCACGATGTTTTCCCTCACCGCCGAGCTAGTGGTATAAATACGTACATAAATTTGAAAAATTCAGAGGTACGTGCCGGGTTTGAACCCACACTCCTCGGTTAAGAGGCGCGTGTCCTTACCATTGAGCTACCACCGCTCCTAAGAGAGAAAAATGTACTGTACCTTTAATATTATCTATGCGAAATTTTGTTTGTTTATGAACTAATCATCATGAAATTTTGCATTACTGTTCCCTAACAGTACGGGAGGCACAAAAGAATATAGGCTATACTTCAAAAAAGAAGCATTAAAAACTATGGATTCTATCAACAATCTAATTAATCTGGTTACTCTCTGTAAAAATTATGAAGCTTCAGTAACATCGCTAAATCTAAACACACGGTCAAAGCGGACTGCGACCGTATCATATTGACAAAAAATATCGTCCCACAAACCCGGGACGTCTCGCCACGCCTAGAATCATCCATAGTTTCGTCACTCGCTTAATTAAAAAACATCTATGAGTAAAGATCATAGAGCAGGCAATATCCCAATGCAGCTATCAAGAGGTCGGGAGGGCAGGTTGCAACACGGTGCGGGCGGAGGGCCGAGGCCGGCGCCCACGCAGCCCCGTGAGGTAGCCCCTTGGGTCGGGTTAATTATACTTCGTTAGAGCATATCATGATTAAATACGTTTAATTGTGCTAAGCCATATTAGATTATGGTGCAAGGAAAACCATAGCGTGTCTCATATAGCCTGTTGAAGTTTAGGTAGAAGAATAAAATGAACTATTATGGTCGCTGATTGTCATCATTTCCCTAGCGTTATGTACCGTGCTTAGACATGATCCAGTCAGACCATGATACAGGATTTAGCGAGTCTGGTAATTACATTGAAGCGACTGCCGATCTGACCTTCGTAACTATTGAGCTACCACCGCTCTAATGGTCGCTGATTATATGACATTTTAAACTATTCTAGGACAAATTGGGGTCCGGCCGTTATGCCCCCATTCCGGGTTGCCCCCGGCCGCTATGCCCCATTATCTATTTAATAAGATTCTTGAGCAAATACTGTTGAAATCTTGTACTGAATCGAATATTATGACAAAAAGAGAAACTGTGGGGGCAACGCGGCCGGGGGCAAACCGGAATAACAAATTTTTCAATGTGGGGGCATATCGGCCGGGGGCAACCCGGAATGGGGGCATAACGGTCGGACCCGTATTTTTACATTTAAAAAAAATACTCTAATACTGACATCAACAATATTATAAAAACCCTTGAAAACTCAACCGTTTACTAACAATCACAACCAATGAAGGTTTTTTGAATTAAAACATCAGATAGATGGCGTAATTGTGACGTACGGTCTTGTCACCCTCATTGGTAAGTTTTCAGAACAAACTGACATGCTGTCAACAAAGAGCTAGTGACAGTGATAAAAAAAACCACGAGACTCCCTCGTGCCATCTGGCGGTTTATGTATTTTTGAAAACCCTTGTTAACGTATCCTGATGGCTTATTGCCTTTTATCAAGTCTTCTTGGTTTTCTTTTAGTACTGAGGCATCTTCTAAGACTGACCAACACAATGATTCCATTTCCATTGTGTGAAACATCCTAACCTCAATTATATTCAAATATTAGATCGAACTATTAATTAAAATGTCAAAAATTAATATTATATAATCATCGTAATGAGTGTCATAAAATATTGTATCGGAGGCCAATACTCAATCTCTGTTGCTGAGCTAACAGAGTAAGTAAGAAAAGTAATTAAAGTCATAACCTACGCCAATTCTCATCTAAACCTGTTTTGCTGTTTTTTGCCTAAAAAGTAAAAAATATTAAAACAATGGCTGGGCCCGCGGTTTCACCTGCGTTTATAGTTAATATTATAAAGCCTTCCTTGATAAATAACTTCCTTGATTATATAACACTGAAAGATTTTTCAAATCGGACCAGTAGTTCTTGTGATTAGCGCGTTCAAGCAAACAAACAAACTCTTTAGCTTTATAATATTAGTAAGTATAGATTTAAGTATTAAAGTAGAAGTGGAACTAGTAGCGCAATTTAGCCTTAACAATCATCATTAGCGGTGGTAGCTCAATGGGCGGTGGTAGCTCAATGGTAAGGACACGCGCCTCTTAACCGAGGAGTGCGGGTTCAAACCCGGGCATGTACCTCTGGATTTTTCAAATCTATGTACGTATTTATACCACTAGCTCGACGGTGAGGGAAAACATCGTGATGAAACCTGCAAATTCAAACAACTTTGAATTTGTAACCATAATCCAAAAATTGTCTGGTTCCCCTATCTTAGGGTTGCGAAGGTCAGATTAGCAGTCGCTTCAATGTAATTAGCAGACACGCTAAATCCTGGATCATGGTCTAAGCGGACCCCGTCTAAGCACGGGACATAACGCTAAGAGGATGATGATGAATCATCATTAACGTGCCCTATATTAGACCTACTGATACTGTTTACCTATTTCGACGTATAAAATATATGCTGACATCTTCAATAATCGGATCAAAAGAATCTTTACGAGTCTTTGTAATTCGGAACGAGTTGTGAAACGCGGTTTGGCTACCGAAACAGATTCATAAAAATAAAGTAGAGTTGATATATGAGAATTAAAATTTCGACCCGCTTGGTTTTGCAATTTCTATTTACTAAATGTAGGTCAGCTGTGAAAATATACTGTTATTAATGTACTTTAATCAAGATAGCACGGGACTTGAGAAGAATATTATTATCATATTCAAATTCAAAATATCTTTATTTAAGCAGGCCTCAAAAAGCACTTGTAAATCGTCAAGTAATAGGTACAAAATAGGACAATTTGAATCTACCACCGGTTCGGAATATCGCATATACCGTGAAGAAACCGGTAAGAAACTCGGTACCTAGTTACTCTTTTCAATGCCAGATTGAACATAAAAATTAAAATTTACAGATTATATTAATATTTATACCAAGTCATACAGTTAATGTTTGTCCAAGATTCCTGCGAGTATTATTACAATGTATCAATATTTTAAACAGGTATCGCCAGCACGCTTTATTACTGAAATAATACAAAATCGTAAAACAAAGTAAAAAATTAAATCTTAACATCTATTTGAGCCGTAGGTAATATAAATACGTAGTATATGCAACAAGATTTTTATTTGCAGCAAAACGGATTATTGGAATTTTGAGTGGAATACGCAGGATTTCGTCAATGCGAAAAAGGTCAAATGACTCGCATTTATCCATGCAGATTTATGAATATACAAATCAGTTTTTGATTATTGTTTCTCTAAAGAAGCTCCGGTGGTTCGGACATGTGGAAAGAATGGATGACGAAAGATTGACTAAACAGATATATATGCGAAAGTGGAAGGATGTAGGAGCCGCGGAAGGCCCAGGCTCACTTACCACGACCAGATTGGTCGTGTATCAACAGAAGGTGATGTTAGGAGTCATAAATACCGTAGAGCTTGTATGAAGAGCATTATTAATGTTGAAAAGGCGAGTGAGGTGTGTAAGGATCGTGCCATATGGCGTTCGGTTCTCTCTGCCTACCTCGCTAGGGAAATGGCGTGAAGTTTAGTTAGTTAGTTAATTAAAGAAGAACGTTTCCTGGTACATCGTGGTACTCATATTTATACTTCGCTCATTTCACTAATGAGTTTATTGACCGCTGATATAATATATTCACGAATGTAGGTTGATATCTAAGTACCTCGCACCGTAGAATAATATCCAAATTAATATACGAAAAACAAGCCTGTCCCGCTCGGGACGTTTCATTATATGCGGCGTTTCGGGACGTCCCACTAAACATTTGACGGCTAACAACGCTGGCATACAACTAGAATATAAACTATTAATAACAGAAGCGAATACGTAACGTCGATATGTGTCAAACGCTAAAAAATATTTGACACAAAATTGTATTTAAACTAACGAACGACGCTTGTTCGGTGAAGAATTATATTGCAGCATTTCACGAACAACTTTCACAAGAGAGACTTCTAAGTCACATAGTTAGTTAGCTACTAACGTACCCTAATATTTTTCATCTAAGGACCAAACTTATGTAGCTGACTCATAGATCTAAGCATATTTTTAATACTAGGTACTTAAGTTTCGATTTTTTTTAAAAGATTCATTAATTTGTTGATACTAAATTTAAAGATTCTTCGATAGGGTATCAATCAATTGACATAAATTTCACGTTTATCAAAATGCATTCGATCCTTGGAATTACTCGAGTACGACACCGTTGTCAACATCCCTATTTCATACATCAGGTTCTCAAGAGTTTTAGATTGACAAGACTTGAGGGAGTATGGGTTTAAATTGCGTAAATCATACATAATCAAAGATAGGGGGTAAAACAGTTTCATAAACCAACCCTCCACTAATGTATTATACTATGTATGTACATTGCGATATGTACATATGTATTACATACACAGTAGAAGCCAAACAAAGTCGTCCGCGTCTTAGGCAACGTGGCAGTATCAAATGGTCCAATTAATTAATGAGCGCCCACAATTAGCGGCAATTACCGACCTTACCTGAGCTTACTACTGCGTAGTTGACGTCAACTACGCCATCTTGATCTAGATATAGGGTTGACGGCTGAAGGACAATCGGTATGAGGCTCCATTAACCAGAGACAAAATTAGGTTATAATTTTGTAAAACATAAAAACTGTTCTCCGAAACCAAATACAGGAGAGGAAAATAATAAAGCAACCAGCTTCTAAATCTTTCGTGCGTACCGCGGTTTTATCGGTCCTACATATATGCATGCATACATTCTAACACAGCTGCTTTAACTTTTTGCAAAAAAAATATGTTGGGTCAGTTGCAAAATTGGAAAAAAATAATTATTATAAATTTATCCGGCATAAAAACGGAATTTCTTAAAGTTACATTTTTGCATATTCAATATTTGAATCAGTTAAGTAATTCAGGAGAAAAAACTTAACAAACTTTCATATTATAGAAAAATAGATGTAAACAACTTATAAGAGTCACATAAAGTCTCTACAAATTTAAATATCAAATTGGTTCACTCGCTTTAAATCTATTTATTATATACTAGCTATGCCAGCGGTGTCACCCGCGTTTATGGTTAATATTATAAAGACTATTTCCGTCATACATGACTTCTATGTAACTTTAACCATTAGGGCTGCACACGCGACGGAAGCTTAAAAAATGGAGTAACTTCTCCCGTTTTCCCAACATTTCCCTTCACTACTCTGCTCCTATTGATTGTAGCGTGATGAAAAGTATACTATAACCTGCCCAGGAGTATGAAGACTAATTGTACCAAGTTTCGTTAAAATCACCTTCTGATAGTTATTTTGAAAATATATTTCATGTACAGAATTGACCTCTCTACAGATTTATTATAAGTATAGATTGTTTAACCACGCCCTATAGTGTTAACTAGCTTCTGCCCGCGGCTTTGCTCGCGTGGTACATCGATAAAACAACCTATATGTTATTCGGGTGTATAAGCTATATTATTGTAAAGTTTCATTAAAATCCATTCAGTACTTTTTAGGTGAAAGAGTAACAAACATCCATCCATCCAAACATTCGCGTTTATAATATTAGTAGGGATCTCTATTTATTTCAGGCATAAAATTGCCGATTATTCCCGCTGTCCACCCCCTGCTTGTCCCCCACGGGTGGACAGAGACACAAATTGCGATGCCCTTACAAAGTTTATCTCTGATCGCTACACTTATGTATGTATTTTACGACTTTTGAGCATAATTCTGAGGTCAACGCAGACGAATTTAGAAGTTAGTATAAATGAATAAAAAAAACATCTGTCAACCTGTTTGACTGGGCTAAATAAAGAATGTACCTACTGTGCTCTTTGCCAGGCATGTGTTTAAAGGTGACCGATATTATATTGGGTATCTGTGATTGTGTATGCGAAAATGTGTAGCCACTTATAAATAATATCAGACTACATCACATACATTGATCCGACTCCGAGCTAAGTAGCTTAAGTCCTTAAGCGTTACGGATATCAGAATCAACAGTGGTATTAAAAAATAAATACTTAAATATTGGATATTAACACCCAGACACAGAACAAACACAAGTATTAATCATACGAATATTTGTCCTGGGTGGGGATCGAACCAACAACTCTTAGCGCATGGGCAGGGTCACTACCGAATGCGCCATCGAGCCAGTCACTTGTCACTACTTTTTAGAATTTTCCATATAAACCCAATTCCCAAAACCCAAATGTTGTTTTTGACTGAATGTATGGAGCATAGCGCATGTTGTACTGCGCCTACCCCTTCAGGCATTGCATGTTTGTTGTTCATTACATATTTTTGTCTAAGTCTTAAGACTTAATTGTCTTTCACTCCACCCCACTCTTTGTCCATAAGCTAAGGTGATCGCTTACCATCAGGTGACCCTTTTAATCGTTTGCCTCCTCTTATATAAAAAAAAACTTTTCTTCCCCATTAGGAGATTGCGAGCGTGATATACGTATATCATGTATGTTACTGTTAATAAATTATATCTAACATCGATGGATTATAGTATAACATATATACCAATATTTACCGAGTGATTAGCTAAGAGGCTTAGGCGACCGGTCGATCGAACAGGATTGTCGATGGTGCAACTTGTAACATAACTTCGCTTTATAAGGTCGTACCTGTCCGCAGGAGGTCTTCAACCTCTTTTAATGCTAAGCACCTAGAATAATATCAAGTTTACTTAAGTATCGGTCTATTTCATGGGATTTTGATTATTTAGCGGAGCTAAACTGCCCCTTCAACTCCGCATTGAGAGTATTTTCAAAGAAATAACATGCTAGAGTCAGCACAGTTGACCTCCAGGCTCCAGGGAACCTCCTAGCGGGGCCTCGTCGGCTGGTCTTGTCAGCATATGATTCCTCTGACCTCTGATTCTAACGTTTCCCATAATTCAAAACAAAGTAAATTCTACCACCTCTCCGTGGTTATTCCCTATAACATAGATGCCCGCAGTCCCCGAAGGGGTAAATACAGTCCGAGGAGCAATAGGCTCCCAAACTACCTCTAGCCAAAAATAAAATCAAATAAAAGGTTTGATGGAAAAAACTAAAAACTACTGACAATCGAGACCTAACCAAACACTCAATGTCATTAATCGCCTTTTACGTGCTAAGCACGGAACATAATTGATACATTATTTTTGAGTGGAACTAACATGGAACTCCCGGTTGTAACTAATGTTATGTAAATTTCATTGAACAACACCGGTGGTAGCTCAATGGTAAGGACACGCGCGTTATAACTGAGGGGAGCGTGTTCAAAGGTACCCGATTTTTCATACATACATACATACATAACATCACGCCCATAATCCCCGAAAGGGTAGGCAGAGTCAAAGGGGCAGCATGCCCCTTCAACCACATTCAGCATATTCTTTTTAAGTCCCAGACCAACATGGGACAGTGGGCTGGGTTGGATGGTAAGCTGTGAAAATGGAGTGACAAGTGGCTAGCTCGTCGCCTACTCAGTTAAATACCCACAAGCCCGTAAACCATTAGTCGCCTTTTACGACATGCTAGGCAAGAGCCACAGTTGGCACATTCTTTTTTTTTGTCCCAGATCAACATGGGCCAAGTCCCAGACCAACATGGGACTTTTCAAATCGATTTTTCAAATGTAAGTATTTATACGACTAGCTCAGCGGTGAAGAAAAACATCGTGATGAAACCTGCAAATTCAAACAACTTGGAATTTACAACGATGATCCAAAAATTGTCTGGTTCCCCTATATCAGGATTACGAAAGTCAGATCGGCAGTCGCTTCAACGTAATTACCAGGCTCGCTAAATCCTGGATCATGGGCTAAGCGGACCCCGTCTAAGCACGGGACATAACGCTAGGAAGACAATGAATAACGCGGAACTCCTGATAAAATCTACGAAAACAAACGCCCAACACATTTGTCGACATACAAAACAAATGGCGTGTCGGTCTGTGAATCATTGGGTCGGTATGATTTGCGTTATCGCGGCAACATATCGCGTGGCAGTTATTTATTTATTACCGTTATGTAAATTTCATTGAATTTGCAGCGTTCCGCTAGCAAACACCCGTACAAACACACGTGTGGTTAGACGAAATTAAACAATTCAGTAATTCAATTCATACTATTAGTATAAACTCGAGAATGATTCCATTTGTCTGACATTCATAAATTATTAAATCGATGGTGATGGTATTTAGTAAGCTAAAGTAGGAAGCCCCGAAAATACTATTTTGACCCGAAATAATTGATAGAGTAGGCGGAAAGCACGATAAAATATATGTAATGGATCAATTTCTACATGAACGGAGCCGCGTGTAAAAGCTACTTTGCTAGATGAATATAGTACCAGTGGTTCGGACATGTGGAAAGAATAGATGACGAAAGATTAGTCAATCTTAGCACTGTATATCTGTTTAGTCAAACAGATATACAATGCGAAAGTGGAAGGATGTAGGAGCCGCGGAAGGCCCAGGCTCACCTACCACGAACAGATTGGTCGTGTAGTAATAGAAGGTGATGTTAGGAGTCATAAAAACCGTAGTGCTTGTATGAAAAGGATCATGAATGTTGAAGAGGCGAGTAAGGTGTGTATGGATCGTGCCATAGTTCGGATCTTTGCCTACCTCGCTAGGGAAGTGGCGTGAAGTTTAGTTAGTTAGTTTAATATAGTACCAGCAACCCGACTTGACTTTGCAAGGGTAGCAGAGCATTGTCTAAACCTTCCTCGTGAAACACTTTTTAGATTGAAAATTCCGTTTAAAAGGCAGGTCAATAAGTTTCGTCAGTTCTGGAAGATTCGCTAAGAGGAAACTCATTCAAATTAGAGAACTCACCTTCCTAGACAAAGAAGCGTTGTGTAGTTCATCCAGGGTCGGCCTGGGGGCGGCGTGGAGAGACAACACGTTCCTGTAGTTGTCCAGCCTCGGGAGAGCTTCACGGGTGAAATGTCTGTTCAAAATTGAAAATTCCGTCAAAATTATCCTAAGAAACGCAAACACATGTGTATAATTTTCCTTAAGATAGCAACAAAGTGACATACTGTAGCAAATTCTAGATTTAATTACCTAATGGAAAAACAATTCCTAATGGAAGGATATTTTTAGACACATTTCCCGTGAAATAAAACCACACGTTGGGCGCCAATCAAAGTAAATGCGTCTGAAGGGAATATTATGGGAGCCAATAAGTGAATTACTCGCATTACATTGAAAACAATGAATGCAACCTCTGTTCTTTAGATTTAGTGGTAAGAAAAGCCGGCAAAACTGACAAAAACTGACTGACTGAAATTTTTAAACGTCACAATTTAATTTCGTTTCTCACATACAATGCTTTAGCGCTGAATAACGTCTAAGTAGCGAATAATGTATAACTAACGTGACCATTTAGTTTTTAAGTCAGAGTAAGTTCTAATATAAGATAAGAGTATAAAGCTTGGGTAAAATACCAAATTTTTGGTTTTTATTATCCTTGAAGTAAATAGGTAAATAAATAAATATGTTGGGTCTGTTTACAAAAGCGATAATCATTGATAACCGCTAAGTTTATAATTACTGTAAGAGTTAAGTACAACTTAACCCTAGTATAACCTTAACCCACTATCAATGCTACTCACTACATTAGCATCGCTTTAACCCAGCATCGAACTTAATGATGGTGATTACTAAACCATGACAACTTCTAATATATAACTCGACTGGCTCGGTGGCGCAGATATTCAAGATTTGTGGGTTCGATTCTCACCCAGGACAACCATTCGTGTGACGACTACTTCTGTTAGTTCCATGACTGGGTGTTAACATCTAATATTTAAGTATATATTTGTAAAACCTTTGTTGATTCTGTTATCATAACACAAATGCTTAAGCTACTACTGACTTTGGTTGGAGTCACATCAATATACATATGTAATGTAGTCTAATATTTATTTATATTGATGTTTTATAGAAAGCTAACCTGAAACTTTTCCCGTATTTGGTGTCGGTAGCCGTGAGGGGATCATCGCTGTCCATGCCTGACGCGTCCGAGTCTTCTGTCGCCTCATCTTCCGTGGTCTTATCCTCCATCTGCAAGGAAAAATATAGTTCAAAAAGACGCTTAATTGTGGTTAGGTTAGTGATTGTAAAGGCAACAAGCTAGAGGCAATTCTGCAGGCTGATACACCAATTTCCTAGTTCCAAACAAAGCTTTAAAGCTTGTGCTACGGATACTAGGTGAATAATTACACATACTTAAATACGTTTATAAACATCCATGACTCGAGTACAAATGTCCATGTTCATGACAAAAAATATTTGCCCCTAGCGGAATTCGAACTCGCGACCCTCGGTTTCATGGCCAGGGTCTCGACCACTCGACCAACGGGCCTGTCGTGACTTATTTACAATATTCCATTTAAAGCACAATTTTATTTTGTTTTCAAAGTAGCTTGCAGCTTTTCTTCAGACCAGATTCAAACCAGTACTAGCTTTATTGTAATAAGATTTTTATTTATTTATTACAGCAGTTTGTGCTTCAACATATTTGGTAAATTACATTTTACAAAACAAGTTTATAATCCCACCAGTCTCTATATAACTTATATTGATAGACATACATACAACATAGTAAAACTACAAGGGTTTTTCCTTACCAAGAAAGAAACTGAAACAAATTGATATATTTCATAGTAACAATACGTTATAAATCTTAACAAAATATTCACGTCTATCACAGTACTACTATGTGACGTGAATATAATCATTCATATAGTTTTATATACCTACATACGTAGTTACATTACATTACTTATACCTATATAATAATACATATTTACTGCTTTACATTCGTTATCAGCTGACATAATGACAAGACTAACTGAAATCATTACACGTGTTTAATGTTGCAATTTATTAAGATATAATTTGCACATTGCGGCAAATATTATCTATTAATATAGGCTTTATTACAGAGTTCGCCTACAGGCCATATAGGCGACTATCTAGACGAAGCGACAAGGCGCTTTACCTATAATACCTACGCTTATTTTGCAAATTTAACTTTACGCCACTTCCCTAGCGGAGTAGGCCGAGAGAAGCCAACGCCATATTTGCAAAAGAATTGCTCTGTATCAGACGCTAAATACATACATATTATTATCATCACGCCCGTAATCCCCGGAGGGGGTAGGCAGAGTCAAAGGGGCAGCCAGGCTATATAATTATAAAAATAAAGTTTCGATAAATTTTATATGACTTTTCCATACATAGGAAGGAATCAAAACTTTATTTTCAATGTGCAAGTCGAACTCAAGTACCGAAATTATTATATAAACTTATCCATCATAGCAATTAAATACATTTAAGTACATGAATTTTCATGAGAAAAATTTATTTGAACTGTTATATACACATGGTATTTATTTTTTGAAGATAAGAAATCTATTTAAACTTTGCAATAAGCGTTACAAATTTTCCTATCAAACAAATACTACGCCAGAGGGTCATTCAAATAAATCCGTAGTTAGGTATAGCGCCATGTTTAATTTACAATTATAATATTTAACACAGTGTAGGAAAACTTCTGAATATATTAATTATATACCCTACTTATACAATAAATCTATAAATACATACAATAATTGATCTATAATAAAATACGTGTATTTATAAGGAAATATTACTTGCACAAATACGTACATGATTATCCGATATGAATCGTAGCAATACTATTTTATTATTTATTATTGGTATGTATCTATAGCAGGGTTTCCCAAACTATGAGTCGCGACCCACCGGGGGTTCGCGAGCGAATACTGAGTGGGCCCTGTCTAGAAAATGACACTCTAACCTTCCATCCTTTATCCATACAGGTAACGGTTAAATTCCCTAAAGGTGGGTCCCGAGTTTGTAAATTATTAGATGGGTCGTAGCCCAGACAACTTTGGGAACCACTGAGCTATAGGATTGTTGTAAAACGTATGAGTTTGATATATCAAGGCTACTCATGGTTAAATCACGTCACAGTGGCACAGTGCAAGGCGATAACAGCAAACCAGTATACATCGACATGAACACCATACATGGACTTGACATTATAACGAAGATTATGTTGTAACACACATAACATAACATCACGCCCCTAATCCCCGAAGGGGTAGGCAGAGTCAAAGAGGCAGCAGGCCCCTTTAACCACATTCAGCCTGAAACAAAACTGAGCTGAGTTAGATAGAAAATTTTGAAAAAGTGGTGACAAGTGGCCAGCCTGTCGCCCACACAATCACATACCCAAAACCCGATACACCATTAGTCGTCTTCTACGACATGCTAGCAAGAATCACAGTTGGCACATTATTTTTAAGTCCCCGACCAACATGGGACAATGGGCTGGGTTAGATTATAATGTACTTCAAAAATACTGACTAAATAAAAAAGGGAGTCTTAGAAGAAAATAATCATTCTAATTATTTGATTATAGCAATGATTAATATTGTTATATCTATACTTATAATAAATCTGTAGAGAGGTCGATTCTGTACATGAAATATATTTTCAAAATAACTATCAGGGGGTGATTAGTGATCGATACTGATGCCAAAAATGCAATCAGTAAAAATTTTGTCTGTCTGTCTGTCTGTATGTTCCTTATAGAAACAAAAACTACTCGACGGATTTTAACGAAACTTGGTACAATTATTCTTCACACTCCTGGGCAGGTTATAGTATACTTTTCATCACGCTACAATCAATAGGAGCAGAGTAGTGAAGGGAAATGTTGGGAAAACGGGAGAAGTTACTCCATTTTTTAAGCTTCCGTCGCGTGTGCAGCCTTAATGGTTAAATTTACATAGAAATCGTGTATGTCGTAAATAGTCTTTATAATATTAACCATAAACGCGGGTGACACCGCTGGCACAGCTAGTTACACATAAAACATAGCACACAACTATGTCCAGTCAAATATATACAGTTAAATCTCATCGTTATATATCGTAAAATATTCCAGCAACCCATTTATGTTTTATCCATTTCTTTTTTCGACGAAATCAACAGTCACTTATAATATTAATTCAACGCGGCTGCTATTATCATATCTATGATTTTGAATATAATATACAACATTTAATAAAAACACAATTTGAATTGGCAGGTACCCGACACAAAAGGAATGAAATGAAATGATCTTTATTTAAATAGGCTTACAAAAAGCACACATATTTACATACATCTCTCACTGTCGTTTATACCTCTAAAACAATGTAGTAACTTTATTGTAACATGAATAATTCCAATTTTACGACCATTTAAAAACTGGAATGCTAAGTGGGCCTGCACGACTCAATACGCGAGTACCCAGATTCGTGACTCGTACTGTGTCAATGTTATATTTTTATCACTACTCCCTACGCCTCTTCAACTTCCGGACTGTAACGTAAATGTAAGCTATTTTGTTGCTATATAGATTCTTAACATACACATTTATTTATATATACATTACTGGTATGACTGGCTCGATGGCGCATGCGGTAGTACTGCCCCACTCGCCAAGATTGTCGATTCCACCCAAACATTCGTATGATGAATACTTGTGTTTGTTCTGTGTCTGGGTGTTAATATCCAATAATAAATATATATTTGTAATACCACTGTTGATTCTGATACACGTAACACAAGTGCTTAAGCTACTTACCTATGAGTCAGATCAATGTATGTGATGTAGTCGGATATTTATTTATTATTTACTGGTACTCATAGTAAGTAAGTCTATACTACCAATATTACATACTCGAACTTAAATTAAATTATCTTTATTTATGTAGGCTTAAAAAGCGTAGAGCGACTACGGAGAAGAACCGGCAAGAAACTCGATAGTCACTCTTGGGATGAATGAATTGATTACCAACTTGTCTGACATATGCGAACGACTTCAAAACATTACCAAAATTAATATCATAAACCTGCATACTGCAGCGGATGACATCAGAGAACAGTTTCAATCAAAACTTAAATAAAACACACAGACCGGACCAACCCTATTAACTATTGTACTTTATATGCAGTAAACCTAAATAATAGAACGGCTTAACCATTTTCCGCTTCATATTCCATAATAAAACTCCAACAGAGCGTTCAAATGACCAGTCGCACGTGTGAGCGACCGCAAACTGTGCGTGCATCAATATGAATAAAGTGTACAACTTAGTGCATCATATTCCATGCCAGTAGTTGGTGACAGCACTATAGCATGCTAGCCGTGTCTGCGGTTTCGCCTGCGTTTATGATTAATGTTATATAGCCTCACAGATAACCTTATCTGTGTATAGCCTATAGCCTTCCATTATAAATGGCCTATCTAACACTAAAATAATTTTTCAAATCGAGTCAGAAGTTCCTGAGATAAGCGCGTTCAAGCAAACAAGCAAACAATCTCTTGAGTTTTATGAGTATGAGCTTTATTAGTATAGATTGGAAAATTCTTCACCCCATTTCAAATCGATTGCATAACAAGCTATGATTGTATTTCCCTCATTCTCCCCTTGGGAAATTCCATCCCGCCTAGTTGTCTTCAAATACGCAACTCTATTTGAAAAATCCAGAAATACGTGCACAGAATTGAACAGGATCTCCTCGCGTGGTGAGCACGTGCTTGTCGCATTTGTCACAAGAAAACACACAACTGGAATATTACTTTTTTATTCTCGCATTTTTCTGTAGGTCTTGTGTATTAGTGTCATTTTTGCCTAGCAAAGCAGCGATGTCATATAAAAATATATCTTTATTAACCTACTACACAAAAGGAGGAGGTACTCAATTCGACTGTTTTTTTTTTTGTATGTATGTTAGATACTCGATATCTCAGAAAATTGTGAACCGATTTTCAAATTCTTCTTTTATTCAAAGGGTCCACTTCGAGACGGTCCCATTCCCACCAAGTCAGGATTTGATGAAGGGATCCCAGGAAAATCGAGGAAAACCGCCAAAGTTTTTAGGCACGTACAATGTGTTTTAGACATTTTCTGAGACTTTTTTATATGAATTTCAAAAAGCAGCTATTAGGCCTGCAGCTATTAGTCCTAACAGCGATCTGGAAAGTAGATTCTACCAAGAAGAAACCGGTAAGAAACTGGATAGTTAGGTACTCATTTAAATGCCAACTTTTACAATTCTGTATACCTAATGAATCTACACTTAGAGTAGACACTATAAATATACTATCTAGTTTATGCAGATTCATATGTTCGACTGGCTCGATGGCTCATTCGCTAGTGACCCTGCCCCATGCGCCAAGAGTTGTGGGTTCGATCCCCACACAGGACAAACATTCGAGGGCTGAATACTTGTGTTTGTTCTGTGTCTGTGTGTTTATTGAATTAAACTTAAATATAAAGTATATATTTGTAATACCACTGTTGATATCTGTTACACAAGTGCTTAAGCTACTTAGCTCGGAGTCAGATCAATGTATGTGATGTAGTCGGATATTTATTTTTATGTATACGGTCCCATGTTGGTCTGCAACTTAGAAAGAATGTGCTGCACAGAAAATGCCTACTACCGCCAACTATTAACAAAAGCACTTCAATTCTTCGCTGCCACTGCATCATTGTGACACAGTATTTGAGTACAATCATACCAATAAGAACAACACAATGCCCCATCAGCTTATAACGGGATAAGCGGTTTGAATCTAAAACAATGCAAGTAGGTACATTGTTGCCCTTGAGCAATGTTAAGCTGGGTGAAAGCCATTTCCGGCGAGACACCGTAGATTAAATGTGCTTTGACGTCCGATAAGTATATGGCAAAAACAGAGAAAGTATAATTAATGTGTCAAACGGCTAGACACCACGTGGACGAAAGAATCAAACGAACTGAAAATTAACGAGCGATTCTGACATCTTCGCTAGTACATACATGATCATATAAATTGGACCATTTTAAAACCACAAAATAGTTTCAATAAAAATCTCTGACAGCGACAATAGAAGAAATAGAAGGAAGACAAAAGTGTCCGAATATAAGGATAGAATTAGTATAATAAGGAGAGAATAGATCGCAGCACATGCGATTGCAAGGAACAAAATAATAAGAAGGAGATTTTATAGATGATAACTAATAGCGACTAATCCCATTAATGGGCTATTCGTCAAAAATATATTAGTCAAAAAAAATTATAGTCCGCTATTGAAATTATGAAAAAATAAGTAAGTACTTACGTATTTTTTCTTTTGTTTAGCAAAATTAAAATGATAATGATACAGCGCGTTAAAGTACCGCGTGATGTCACTAGGTGCGTAAAACTTTTCCGTCCGAGTGACGTAAAGCGACCCATTTTCAAACCTTTGAAGCACTGTATCTTTGTAATTTTCAATTATTAGATTAAAAAAAAGGGACGTGTTCAATATTATTGATTTATCTAACTTGCGGACTATAAAAAAAAAAATAGTAAAATACCCCATTCGAGTAACGATCTTCTTCACTTTCGGATCATTGCCATCAAAGCAGTTCGTGGTTTCCTAAAATAGTGGCAAAAGAAAACAAAAACAGTTAGTATAAGAAATAGAAATCGGGCTAAAAATAAGTTTCAAATCAAAGTAACACTTCTTTGTTCTTTGATCACGTAAACAAAGAACTTATGAAAGGATGAAAGTTCAACACTAAAGTGCTGGTATGGTTAAAGTAATTTAACTGACTAACTAACTAAACTTCACGCCAATTACCTAGCGGGGTAGGCAGAGAGAACCGAACGCCATATGACATGATCCTTTACATTCAAGCTCTACGGTTTTTATGACTCCTAACATCACCTTCTGTTACTACACGACCAATCTGGTCGTGGTAGGTGAGCCTGGGCCTTCCGTGGCTCGTACATCCATCAATACTTATAATAAATCTGTAGAGAGGTCAATTCTGTAGGGGAGAGGGGGGCAAGATGGGGTGCTTAACGTTTAAAGCACAATAAAGCTGCTATTATATTGTTAATTAGATATGTTTTATTTTTATAATCAGCTTTGGTAATCAGTCTTTCATTACAGAAGTATCATACCAACATTTGTATAATAATTGAATTATAAAACATAAAAAAGCGGGAACCGCCCCATCACCCCGTCTTGCCCCCTGGGTAGGGCAAGATGGGGTATGCCAACTCTTCTTCTTCATCCTTTTCTTCTACACCAGCACAGCTGCAGTGAGCCCATTTCCAGCATGAAATACAAGCTGCCCAACCTTCTTCGGAATCCAGATATAGATCGGAACAGTACATATATACATTTTTCTTACCCTGACTTACTTTATTTTTCTTAACACATGATTTCTTTATAGTTTTCTTCGTTTCTCTATTTTCTTTCCTTTTTTTCTTAATTTCATCTTATAGCTTCTTTCTTTAATTGGTCTCTTCTAATTGGATTTTATGCGGGGAACCAGTAATGATTGCAGTTTTTCCTCGTTTTCTTGTTACTCGAGATGTCTTCTGACTGGTAAAGGCATTAATTGTTTGGGAACAGATCGTAACAGAAAAAGATGATCATATTAGAGTACATGGTCTTTTGCCTGTTTGATTATCATCTTGCCAAAAAGAACATCCGGGTCTGGAGGTTAGCCTATCAGATTGTATAGTAGGTGCATTTATCAGCCCCAGTTGAGGGTTCCTCCGTAGTTCCACAAATCTGTTCCTTTTCAGGAAGGTGTAATGAAGACAAAACAGGCAATATTGATGATTTTGGTGTAGTCGTAACAGTAGAGACAATACCAGGGATATTCAATGAAGACTGGCTACTTGGTTGCTCGGACGTATAATCAACTGAAGTTGTTAAGAGGGTCGCTTCGTTCAGAACTGCTGTTGTAGATACAGTTATTGCTTCAGTAGCCGGTATAACCTCAGCTTGCGGAATATCAGTTGTCAACGATGGTGCGAAATCAGCTTTAGAAAAGACTGATGGATCATATGGCCAAATACCACACTTTTTAAATCCGTTTACTGCTGTTAACATTGTAGAGGCCTGTATGAAAGCCTTTCCAAAAATTTCTGTTAATTGTCTGACTGTCGCAACCATTCCTGGATTACTACGTAGCCAAGCTGTGATTTGCTGATCGTAATACGTACTCAATGGTCTCATGTATGCAACGTCAGCAACCTGAAGGCAGTGAGAGGCAAGATGGGGTACCCTCGTACCCCATCTTGCCCTTCCGATCCAATTTCGATTTATAAAAGAATATCAAAGAAACAACGGTCACTACAGATTTAAACAAAATATTACCTGTTAGCGTAATCACTGGCTCACTACAATAACTTTACGTGATATTTGAATTGGTGATATTTACTATGTTATCATGACCTATTCTCAATCACAAAATGACAAACAATTTACCAAAAAATAGTTTTTTGTCGTTAAAATTTTTGTAACGTGGTTTCACTGCTGCTATTACCTGGCTACTACTAGGTGTCATGGCGGCCTGGCGACATGCGCTTGGACAAACGTGATTGGTTGTTTAGATCGGCCGATAGAGCCGGTACCCCGTCTTACCCGTCACCCCGTCTTGCCCCCCCTTCCCCTACATGAAATATATTTTCAAAATAACTATCAGGGGGTGATTAGTGATCGATACTGATGCCAAAAATGCAATCAGTAAAATTTTTGTCTGTCTGTCTGTCTGTCTGTCTGTATGTTCCTTATATGTAGAAACAAAAACTACTCGACGGATTTTAACAAAACTTGGTACAATTATTCTTCATACTCCCAGGAGTATGAAGAATAATTGTACCAAGTTTTGTTAAAATCCGTATCCGTATCCGTTGTTAAAATCCGTATACTATAACCTGCCCAGGCAGGTTATAGTATACTTTTCATCACGCTACAATCAATAGGAGCAGAGTAGTGAAGGGAAATGTTGGGAAAACGATAGAAGTTACTTCATTTTTTAAGCTTCCGTCGCGTGTGCAGCCTTAATGGTTAAAGTTACATAGTAATCATGTATGACGGAAATAGTCTTTATAATATTAACCATAAACGCGGGTGACACCGCTGGCACAGATAGTCCATCATAAAGTAATTCAATTTAGGTTATTGGCAGTCTTCAATATGAGATCTACTTTATCTCCAATAACTTATGTTTTGTTTACATTAACTCTTTACCGAATTCACAATACAGCTTGCTTGAATAAGGTCATCTCAGTGGACTGCACTGTCTTACCTAATCTACCCATTACTTATCCAATGATAACAGGGCCACATAGTCAAACTCAACTGTTTGCCTAACAAATTATGGTTTAAATTGCAACGCAGTGGTTTAACTTGGGCTAAATATAGTCACACTCACATACAAACTGGATCAGTCGGAGGAGTTATTTTTACATTCCTTTATGAGGATGTGTCTTAAATCACTGTATTGTGGCATCAGCTAATCGCAGGCTCAATTTGCACCACAAAGGCTTACGGTATGAAAAGGAAAAGGAAAAGGAAGTGGGTGACTTAAGACAGAGGAAGCGTCATACGAAGTCAGAATCAGCAAAGTTACCGATGACGACATTAGAATTAGTCTCACGTTTTGATATCAGTCTTGTAATTACATTTCGACAGGCCCGTTGGCCGAGTAGTCAGAGCCACAAAACTGAGGCTCGCGGGTTCGAATCCCGCTAGGGGAATACTTAAATAAGTTTATAAACATCCATGACTCGAGTACAAATGTCCATGTTCATCACACGAAACATTTGCCCCTAGCAGGATTCGTACCCGCAACCCTTTGGTTTCGTGGCCAGGGTCTCTGACCACTCGACCAGCGGGCAAGTCAAGTTACTATGGATATTCATAGTCATTTGACTTATGTGTGTCGTAAAAGGCGACTAATGTTATATTGGATATTAAGTAGTTATATATGCAGGTGACGAGCTGACCACAAGGCATAATTTTCGAACCAACCCAACTCATCTTTATTACATACATACAGAACATCACGCCCATAATCCCCAAAGGGGTAGGCTTATTATTTTTATTTTTCGCTTAAAAGCGGTTTAAGGAGTTTTATTGCTCTTTGGACTCTGATTGATCCCCTTCAGAGATGCTGGCGTGACGATATGTAAGCAGGAGAAAAAAAAGGAGTAAACGGTACTACAGTTACCAACATCCCCCCACTGGTGGACGTTGCGCCAGAAACTAAAAAATTGTGGCAACGTCCACCAGTGGTGGACGTTGCGCCAGAAACTAAAAAATTGTGGCAACGTCCACCAGTGGTGGACGTATTACTGGGGGACGCTGGGAATAATCCCTCGTAAGTACCTCTTCCTGTTGAGACACCAGATATCAGACTATTACCACTAATAAAGATAACAGGAAAATAAAACTCCTTAGGGGTATCAGTCTTAAGTGGTTCACTTATAAATTAATGTAAATGATCATAGCTGACTTCATGATCTCTTTATATGGTAGGTAATTGTGTAAATGTAGGTAAAAGTTCTATAAATACACAAAAATAAATTAGCATTTGTTGTTGCAGAATGAGTAGCTACAGACATATCTCATAATGTTTTTTTTTACCGTTTTGGTCCGGAATTGAAAAAAAAAAACACCTTAAATATCAAAAACAAAACTAAAGTAACTACACGCCATCTTCGCGCCATTTATATAGCGGGACTATATTCACGTCATTTGATAAAGCGGGACTATATTCACGTCATTTCCCTAGCGGGAGAGGCAGAGAGAACCGAGCGCCATACGGCATGGTCCTTCTCACACACCGCATTCGCTTCTTTGACATTCATAACTCTACATTCACGTTCTCTCCGGTTATTCCGATTGAAAACGATTAAAACCTTGTTTATTTATTAATAGTATTAATCCATTGTCTAAAGTTTTTATTACCAAAGGGGAAACGCATACGGCCTGCATTCACCGTGTCTACGGACATTTGTACAACACAGCTTACAACTTACTATGCAGCTCCGATAAGCTTTATCGTAGTCACGTATTGCATTTTACGCTAGACAAGACAATTCATGTTTGTATTTTGTAACACAAACAACGAACTCAGCGCGCTTCCTAGGAGGCTAGCAGTCGAACCACTAAACAATCGGAGTACTACGCTGTGAATAATGTTGATTTGACACGCGTGAATGCAAAGACAAGGATTGAATGTTCACTTGAACAAATATTTCGAAACTGTAAACAGTCGTGCTGTCGGAATGTCCGTGGTTTAATGAAGAATCAAGGATATGAAATATTTACGAATAATAGTAGGTCTGCTGTTTCAGAAGCTTTAGGAAAGGACATTTTTTTTTTCATAAAAATCAGAAGGAAGAATTAAATTGAAAATATGATCCGAATGTTTGACGCGATATTTTATTCGAATTACGTATTAAAATTAAAAATAAATATCCGACGACATCACATACATTGATCTGACTCCGAGGTAAGTAGCTTAAGCACTTGTGTTACGGATATCAGAATCAACAGTGGTATTACAAATATATACTTAAATATTAGATATTAACACCCAGACACAGAACAAACACAAGTATTCATCACACGAATGTTTATCCTAGGTAGGGATCGAACCCACAACTCTTGGCGCATGAGGCAGGTCACTACCGAATGCGCCATTAACCCAGTCAAACCACTATTGGACTATTTCATTTGGAATTAAATAAATAAGATCCATCAAACAAGCGCACACCCACTTATTATGAGCGGTGAAATTTGCGCTGCACATGCGCAGGGAGTACATTCAAAATGCGGTACGTATCCGAAACATGTGCTTATCTTGCATATGGATTTGGATTTACTGATTCTAGCAGTAAATTAAAACGTCATGTGAAAACCGGCACATTCAAATAACTATGGACATTATAAATAATACTGAACGGGACTAAACGCGATATTCATTACTACATAGTAGGTACCTATTTACAGCTTGATGATGCTGCACCGACTGTAGTCCGAATCGTCAAGCTGTAAGTACTCATGTACATAAATTTCGCGTTTAGTGATAATGCAATGGGAAAGTTAAAAATAAGGGACTATGGTCATGTAACCATGATCCAATTTGTCTGGTACGAAGGGTTCGAAGGTCGTTTCAATATAGACCAGACTCTCAAAGACTCAGATCATTATCCGAGCAGACAAGCAAAGATACTAGGTACAAGTACTAGCAAAAGTATTTCTGCATATTTTTTTTTTTGTCTATCTATATATAAATGTATTTACTTACACCACAATTTACATTGAAAATGTAAAAAAATTAAAAATATATTAAAAAGAAATAACTATATACATATTTACGAAAAAGGGTAGTTGTCCGCCTCGCCGATCAAGGTACCCAGAAATAATTAGAAATATATGGACAGGACAACAGGAAAAACGGAAAGTAGGAAATGTTTGGAATAGTTATAAATAGACGAAGACGTACCAGTCGCGTATGTTTTGACACAAAGTGAATTTATCATATCTAAATACATTTCGCGTTTCTAATCAGTACATCGTTTATCACATAAACTTCCGATGATTAACGATGCTGGAACTACTCTTAGTAAGTCCATCGTATCTGCAGATGTCTTGACTATTTTAGTATCATCATTCCGTTCAGTTGTTACATATGTTAATATCTTGTCATCGAGTCATTCGTGAATTGCAGTTTTGTATTGGACGATTCGAAGAAATCCATTATTTAGGGGACTTCTGTTTTGAGGCCTTGCATCCGTTTTCTCAGATGATTGGATCTGACTGTGTGGTCAATATGAATTAAAGTATTTTTCGAATATATGGGGACATAATCCTATTGATCCTACTAATATTATAAATGCGAAAGTTTGTATGTATGGATGGATGTTTGTTACTCTTTCACAAAAAAACTACTCAATGGATTTTAATGAAACTTTATAATAACGTAGCTTATACATCCGAATAACATATAGGCTATTTTATCGACGTACCACGCGGACAAAGCAGCGGGCAGAAGCTAGTAAATAATAAAACATTAACGAGCCTTTAACCTAAAACAGAAACTATTAAATTATGGATCCCCAATTTCCGCAAGGACAACATGAGTTCAAGAAACTGCGAAATCCTTTGACTCTACCCAAAAATTAAATTGATTTAGGTTAAATGGCGACTTGTGAAAAAGTGTTCACGAGCTGGTCCTGCATAATCCTAGCACCCCAGAAGCCTAACACCCAATACGCCACTAGTCGCCATGCTGGTTTGTATTGGGTATCTTCAAATCCTTCAAAACAGACAGATGGTTCAAGTCCATAAATACGACATGCTTTGGCCAGGAACAGCTGAACAGCTGGCACATTCTTCAAGTTCCAGACAATCACATGACGATAATAATATCCTCTAACCAAATAGTTTAAGGATAATATCGTATCATATAAGTACCTATACAACTGTGCAGTGAGCAGCGCTACATGGCCAGTGTCTCGTATATAAGAGACGATTGATTGCGGTCCTAACCCCGTGGTCAGGTCGCGGGCACGATGGGCTCGGACCCTAAGACGTCCAGGAGCGAGGTTATAGGAAGTCCACCGCCGGCCATGCACTTATCCAATTTGCCGCTATTATGATTTATTGGTGCGTCCACAAGTAGGCGCCTCTGGCCTAGACCGCTCGATTAGACGGGCTTCGCGTTTTAACTACTGGCGGATTATTGAAAACATATGTTATGTTGGTTAGAGCGGTGGTAGCTCAATGGTAAGGATACGCGTCTCTTAACCGAGGAGTGCGGGTTCAAACCCGGGCACGTACCTTTGGATTTTTCAAGTCTATGTACGTATTTATACCACTAGCACGACGGTGAAGGAAAACATCGTGATGAAACCTGCCAATTCAAACAACTTTGAATTTGTAACCATGATCCAAAAATTGTCTGGTTCCCCATCATAGGGTTACGAAGGTCAGACCGGCAGTCGCTTCAATGTTATTACCAGACTTGCTAAATCCTGGATCATGGTCTAAGCGGACCCCGTCTAAACACGGTCCCTAGGTAATGCTAGGAAGATGATGATGATGTTATGTTGGTCTAAAACCGTGCCATGTAACTCTAATTTATTTAAAACTTATGGACGTATTCATACCACTACGCGGTGAGGGCAACACCGTGAAGAAACCTACACATTTAAATAACATTTAGACAGGTCCCCAGGTCAAACAAACAAACAAACATAGCATCAAGATACATACAAGTTTTTTAATATTATAGAGCTACCGTAGAGCTTGTATGAAAAGGATTATGAATGTTGAAGAGGCGAGTGAGGTGTGTAAGGATCGTGCCATATGGCGTTCGGTTCTCTCTGCCTACCCCGCTAGGGCAGTGGCGTGAAGTTTAGTTAGTTAGTTTTAATATTATATCCAAAATAGTAAAAAAAATTGTTTTAATATATGTATACCTATGTATTCATTAATTTATTAAATTTAATTTATAAACTCAATAAGCATTGTAACTGGCACAAAGGCTGCAGCGAGTCACTCTGACAAAAGTATCTCATTGCTTTCAGGGGTTGTCCCATTGCACTGTGTTTATTTTTATTGAGCAATAAAGAACATTTTTATTTTTATCTAGCCCATAATCCCCGAAGGGGTAGGAAGAGTCAAAGGGGCAGCAGGTCCTTTAACCACATTCAGCCAAAAACAAAACTGGGCTGGGTTAGATGGAAAATTGTGACAAGTGGCTAGCTCGTCGCCTACACAATCACATACCCAAACCCCATATACCATTAGTCGCCCTTTACGACATTTTAGACAAGGAAGGTCGGTATACATATACATATAAGTGTTAATAATTTTTTACCTAAACTATCTTCGCGCTATTTCCCTAGCGGGGTAGGCAGGGAGAACCCACAGATTATTATCTGTGGGAGAACCGAGCGCCATAAGACACGGTCTTTACACTCCTCGGTTGCTTCTTTGACATTCAAAACTTTTCATACACGCTCTACGCTTATTAAAGCTCTTAACATCACCTTCTGTTAACACACGATCAATTTAATAATGGTACGTAAGTCGGGGCCTTCCGCGATACTTGCATCCTTCCACTTTCGCATTGTAGGTATACATTTTTAACGATAGTAAGTATCTATTGGAAGTCTCTATTTATATTCAAGGCTCAAATAGACAATTCTTTCGGAACATGATGTGAATTGATTCCATGTGAATTGATGTAGGTATGTAAGTATGCATATCTAACAACGAAGAAAGTTAGTATCTATGAACATTTTCTTATCATCTTATCGGTTTACAATCCCAATACTGCCAAAAAAACAAAAAAATTAATACTAGCCGGCCTAAGAACAGACCACGGCTTTATGCAGTGGTTGTGCATTATTGAGTTGGCGGGAAAGAATGCTGATAATCCTTTGAGGCTAAGCGACTGGGGGACGGGCACGAACTGACCCTAACCAGTATCAATAAATGGATCCATTTTAGGGTTCCTCGGAAGAGTATCGCATACTCTTGATACAGAAAAGACGTTGCAGGACATCGATCAACGTCATCGGTTGACATATTAATTTATTGGAGCTATAATCTTGACTATCATGTGACGCGGTCGTCACAATTTCATACAAGAAAAAATCTTCCGTCTTTTTCCTTGCGTGAGGAGATTAGGCAACCCGCTACATCTCGCAGCTAACCCCAGTAAGTATTAAGGCCTTCCAACTAATCTTTTGACCGCATGTAGAAACTACTGAACAACTTGGTACTACGAAATTTCAAATAATCGGCTTAAGTAACTGTCGTAAAGATTACTGAAGCTTAAGAAGACAAAGATATTTTAATGGCAGTTTAAGTATCTTCAATTACTCGTACCCAAGTAACCGCAATAATCGTTTTTGGGAACGAAAATAACGGCGAAGCGACAATAGCCCAAAAAGGTACCTAAAGCCAGATTTAACGCAAAAAATAACTAAATGAATTTTAATAATAATTTAGAATAATATAGCTTATACACAATTTTCCATCTAACCCAGCCCATTGTCCCCTGTTAGTTTGACACTTAAAAATAATGTGCCATCTGTGGTTCTTGCCTAGCATGTCGTAGAAGACGACTAATGGTGTATCGGGTTTTGGGTATGTGATTGTGTGGGCGACAGGATAGCCACTTGTCACCAGTTTTTCACAATTTTCCATCTAACCCAGCCCAATTTTGTTTCTGGCTGAATGTGGATAAAGGAGCCAGCTGCCTCTTTGACTCTGCCTACCCCTTCGGGGATTATGGGCGTGATGTTATGTAATGTATTGCACAGATAGCCCGCGGGTTGAATGCAGAGCTCAGGTATGTCTCGTCTCAGGCCCCGACTGCATTCAACTCGCGCGCTATCTGTAGTTTATACACCCGAATAACATATAGTGGCTATGTTTTATCGACGTATTACGCGAGCAAAGCCGCGGGCAGAAGCTACTAACATATATGGCGTGGATGGGTGGTGATGCCACACTTCTATCGACTCGATATCGAGAACCTGTCCTTATCTGCATCCCGCGTCTTGCTGGGGGTCACGTGTTAACTTTTTTTAATATTAAAAGCTGGAAACATGCTAACTGGTAACTTGATGGTAAGTTATCACCACCAACCATACACAACTGCAACACCAGAGGAATACCTAACGCGTTGCTAGCCTAAAGGCTAGCTAGGAGAGTACTTAATTGTCTCTTACATTACATTACAATTAAGACTATCATATGACCACTACCTAGCAACTACATCATTAAAAAACCTTTTAAAAATAGCTTTTCATCTTTCTAGCGTTATGTCCCGTGCTTAGACGGGGTCCGCCTAGACCATGATACAGGATTTAGCGAGTCTGGTAATTACATTGAAGCGACTCCCGATCTGACCTTCGTAACCCTAAGATAGGGAAACCAGACAATTTTGATCATGGTTACAAATCCCAAGTTGTTTGAATTTGCAGGTTTCATCACAATGTTTTCCTTCACCGTCGAGCTAGTGGTATAAATATGTACATAGATTCATGCCCTAGAAAAAAATCCAGAGGTACATGCCCCGGTTTGAACACGCACTCCTCGGTTAAGCGACGCGTGCCCTTACCATTGAGCTACCACCGCTCCTCTTTTAAAAATAGCTTTTACCTCTACTTAATTCGAAAGAATGGTATGAATAAAAGCTTAATAAACATAATAATGACTATAATTAGCTCAGCCAAGGTTAATCATTGTCCATACAATCAGGCACTCATAATAGCTTTATCTGTTTAATCTAATGTGAATAAGCTTTGTTAACTATTTCACCTGTGTTTGTGTAGGGGAAATGAGATCATCAGAGACACATACTGCATATGCTTACATAAGCTCCCGGTAGGGTTGCCAGAAATATAAGGATCCACCGTTGTGGGCACAAAAGGCATTCAAACCCTGGACATATGAAAGCAACTTCAATCTATATCCAGCAACGTATCATAGACAGAAACCATAGATCTCGTAAATGTTTCGATGGCGCATTCGGTAGTGACCTTGCCCCATGCGCTAAGAGTTGTGGGTTCGATCCCCACCCACGACAAACATTTGTATGATGAATATGTGTGTTTGTTCTGTGTCTGGGTGTTAATATCCAACATTTAAGTATATATTTGTTATATACCACTGTTGATTCTGATATCCGTAATAAAGTGCTTAAGCTACTTACCTCGGAGTCCAATCAATGTATGTGATGAAGTTGGATATTTTCCTTTATAAGATTGCAAAGTATTGCTTTTGAGTAAGGTGACTTGATCTTATCTGCTTCTGATGCTAGGAGCACCATGATATGTGTCTGTCTTTCTGTGCGACAATTGTTGTGATCCAAAGTGGTAATGTGATTAAATTCTACTTTGACTTATTAGAAATAATATAATAGGACTGGCTCAATGGTGCATTTGGTAGTGACCCTACTGCGTCTGCACCAATAGTTAGTCAATTGCATTTTTCATAAAAAATTATATAATATCAATGAAAAAGAATACACTATTTTGTAAACAGTTTATACAAACATGTTGATTTTAAATTAAATTGAGTATGGACAGCTGGATAATTGTGAAAAGTGGTTGTTAATTAGGATAACAAAATCAAATCCCAATTTAAATATTTTATGGTTAAATAGTTAAAAAACCTAAATAATTCAACATGCATGCAACTGAGAAAAAATTTACATATTTATTGAGAATTTACAAAAAACATTAATATTTCATTATGCAACAATGATTTTATATAAATGTACAGATATAGAATATTCCTTGAAACATAAGTTAATCAATGCAAATTAGGCAGAAGCAGATTATAAATAGCCTATAATTTAAATAAATTTCTTCACTTTTTAATATGATGTATGAGTCAAGTTGATATGTAAAATATTGTTTTTAATTATTGTATACATAAATACTCTTTATTAAATGTAACAACTATTCACTCATGTATATGTATGTAGCAAGTTTAGTTTTGCATATTTCTTCACATTTTGTTTCAACAGTTTGTTCAATGTCGAAATGTGAACAAATGGTGCTTTATGATTCATATTGTTATTTTTTTTCAACAAGCTATCTGTTTCTATACCGGTTTTTTAATCCATCTGAAATAAGTTCGATAAGAAACATTTTCAGTACTTAATATAGAATTGAAAATAAACCATTCTAGGCTTCTATAATATAACTATAGATATAAGATCTTTTAATAATGCTCCTTGTTATTAAATCCATTGTGTATTTATTATAAAATTAGTACATGAAAACTCACCTGAAACCTTGTAGTAGAAGGCTGATCTTTGAACCGGGAAGGCTTCTCCATATCCCGGAAGCTGCTCTTGGTCATCGGCGACCTGGTCGGCTGCACGGTGACTCCCCCATTCGTCACGGGCTCCAGCAGACGATCCTTCTCACCCGCCTCCTTACTCTTGAAGTGCAAACCAGATTCCACGTCGTCCGTCTTCGGTATAACCTCCGACGGGTACTGGATGTTCCCGTTAGTCGCCGCCATGGATTTCGCGGAGCTTATCTTCCTAAACCTCCCAATTATCACGTCCTCTTCATCATTCACAGGCACATGCAACGATTCTGCCGGCTCATGCGACTTACTGTTTTCTCCCTTCACTGGACTCATTTCGATATCTTTCGGAGTCAAACTCATTTTTAAAGACCCCAGAACTCTTTTACAAGCAGTTTTTAAACATACTTTATTCAAAGAACGCGATTTTGTACAGAAATGCTAAGCGTAGAATTTTCTCACTCAATGACACTGAATAATCCCCTTGTAACGGCTTTAAATGAAAGTTTTTACGTCATTAATTATTAGGGAAAGTAGATGGTTTGAAGCATGATAAACCCACGCAGGTCGATTTAGAATTAATTCAGAACATTTCAAAAACACGCGGAATTCACGCGCGTGTTTTATGTGAATGGTCAATCGAAGCGAACCACAACCAGACAACCGCCTCTGACGCTTATAATTTGACAACTGACTGAACGAATGAAAAATAATCTTACTACAACGCCAATAAGAACAAAGTTAAACGCGCCAATAACAACTCGATTTAATTTGTTATCGATAGTCGTCAAATTACGTAAATCATGATAAAATATGAATGAACAAGAGTAATTTTTAATAAAGATGTTTATCTAAAATAAAGACTGTGCCCCCTATATGCTCATATCTTTAGTGTGTTTTTAATATTATTTTTTCTTTGCTTCGATTTGAAGGGTTTATTTTTCTTATACTTACTTCTTTTTAGCGAAACTTTCTATTTTACGGTAATAAATGGGGTACCACACCAATATAATAGGAGAGAAACTGTCAAATATAAAGTAAATTGATACATAAAACTATACAATATGATTAAAAAGTAAAAAATACTAATGTCAAATTCGATCCATGAATCAATAATTACACATACATCACTAGCATCTCGAATGACTGTATTTTTTTCTCCCTTACCTCTATGATGTCAGAAAGAGATGGTAATAGTAATTTGCACTTACTTATTCGTTTTGTGAGTTCGTTTATTCGTTCAACAAACTATTTTTGAGTTTGACATTTTAGTTTTTACTCAGTCAGTCAAGTCTGTCAAGCCAACAGGTGTGTGTTGTTGTGTGAAGTCGGCCGGCCTCATTTCCATTACTTTAGTTTCGCCTAGTTTTGTTAATACGTAGTGTAGATGTACTAGATCACAAATACCAACTCAATCATGGGATTCGAAGAGGGCAGCATAGTTTTAGAAAACAACACGGGCACTTATCGGCCGGGAGATGCTGTTAACGGGCGGGTGGTGTTTGAGCTGGTCAAAGTGAAGGAAATCCGAGGTTGGTGTAAAAAACTTATTTTTAAACAGGTTAGTCGCAATATGCGGTCATGTCATTTTGAGTGCCAATTCTACTCAATTTGCTGCTACAAACTGACAATTTTAAAGAAAACTTACAGGTTCTTTGCCCATTGTCAAGTTTTTATTATCTCAAGGTAAATTTATACTTAACATAACACTGGTCAGATAAAAGTCATTAACATAACAAAAACTTTTAATATTATATTAGTAATAGACCTTAAAATATTTTTTACATAGGATTTGTAACAATAAAAATTTACCACTATAATATCTACCACCATATATACAAAAGTAGTTGTATATATAAAAATTACCTACCAGATTGCACATATTGATCATATTTCAAATGTTAACCAGATGAATGGTTACAATGAGGCTAGAAGCATTCATTGCATATCTTATCAGTTATTTGATAAGTCATTAGTATTGTATGTTTTGGAGCAGGTCACTATTAAAAAAAAATAGTTTTTTAAAAGTTCTTTAGAATGCTGTACATAGAATATACAGACCAAACTAAAAAAAAGTATGAATCATCATCAGTCATCGGTGGTAGATTCATATTATTTGTTGAATTTCTTGATTTTCTTGTTGAATTAACAATTTATAAGTGTTTGTCTTAAACCTATATAAATAAAGAGTATTTTGTCTTTGGCAAAAGACTTTATTGGGAAATTTCCCAGTGGTGTGAAGTTTTAGTTAGATTTTCCTCAAACCAAGTTTTATACAATACTTACTTATGGTGTAACCAGAGATTACAACATATCTTTTGCCCTACTATTTGATAGTAAAAGTTTTCTAGTCTAAAGACTAGAATATATGACTGGCTCGATTGCGCATTTAGTAGTGACCCTACCTACCCGAGGTAAGACGCTTAAGCACTTATGTTACGGATATCAGAATCAACAGTAGTATCACAAATGTATACTTTAATATTGAATATTGACACAGAACAACACAAATGTTTGTCCTGGGTGGGGATCGAACCCACAACTCTTGGTGCATGGGGTAGGGTCACTACCGAATGTGCCATCGAGCCAGCCATAGTTTTCTTGTTCTTCGAGCATACATGTGCAGGTTAAACCTGTATGAGATTATTTAATAGATAGTATCATCATCTTCCTAGCATTACCTAGGGACCGTGTTTAGACGGGGTCCGCTTAGACCATGATCCAGGATTTAGCGAGTCTGGTAATAACATTGAAGCGACTGCCGGTCTGACCTTTGTGACCCTAAGATAGGGGAACCAGACAATTTTTGGATCATGGTTACAAATCCAAACTTGTTTGAATTTGCAGGTTTCATCACAATGTTTTCCTTCACCGTCGAGCTAGTGGTACATAGATTTGAAAAATCCAGAGGTACATGCCCGGGTTTAAACCCGCACTCCTCGGTTAAGAGGCGCGTGTCCTTACCATTGAGCTACCACCACTCTTCTTCTATTTAATTGATAGTATGAATTATCATAATATATAGGTAAACAAATAAAAAAATTGGGTTATCAGAACCCAATTTTTTTATTTGGGGATTAAGTTTTATTAAACTTTGTTTCAGACGTTTGTCTTAATTATGATCTTAATATAATAAACTAAAACTTATATCAGGAAAATAAAACAGTCCAGGTGGAAACTTGTTGTTTGTATAGGTGATTATAATATTGCGTTGGTAGGTAGGCAATAATATGCATGTGACCTTGATATGTACATAGTCATCATTATTCTATGTAATGAGAGTGTAGCTAGGTAGCTCAATGGTAAGGGCACCCGTTTGTTTATTTTACCTATGTATTGAATGTAAAGGTTAAATAACATAGCATAACATCACGCCCATAATCCATGAAGGGGTAGGCAGAGTCGAAGGGGCAGCAGGCCCCGTTAACCACATTTAGCAATTAACAAAAATAAAAACCGACTTCAAAAAACCCCGCAAAAAATGTTTATAAAAAAAACACAAGTAAAAACTGCCTTAATAGCTATTTAAATGTCCAAACACTAAAAAGTATAAAATAAATTCTATCGACTGCTTCGATGAAAGTATTAATCTTTAACACGTATTTAAATATTTACAATAATCAGTTAGTTTTGGAGTCGGTGCTAGCGCGCGTAATTATATCACCATTTCGGAATTTGCAATTATTTGGTTCCTTGGTGAAGGGTGGTAAAATAGGTTTTGAATATACAAAATCAATAGTAAGTTAATACTCATATTTTAACTAATTTGTTTCATATTGTTATTAGTAAGGTAATTTGTTATTAAGTGTCTACTTTTTTTTTAGTTTGGCTGGCACCGACTCCAAAACTAACTGATTATTGTAAATATTTAAATACGTGTTAAAGATTAATACTTTCATCGAAGCAGTCGATAGAATTTATTTTATACTTTTTAGTGTTTGGACATTTAAATAGCTATTAAGGCAGTTTTTACTTGTGTTTTTTTTATAAACATTTTTTGCGGGGTTTTTTGAAGTCGGTTTTTATTTTTGTTAAAATTTAACTTATTTGTTACGTTTTTAGTGAAATTTATTAATAGGTAGGTAGACCAAATCAAAACGAGCTGCTTTAATGAGACAGTGCCGGTCTTATGAGACTAAAGACGAAAAGGTATAACGAGCCTTTAATATTTAAAGAATTACTTAAAACTACTAATCTTCAAAGAGTTATACCTTTCATCATCAGCTAAGCAACATAACATGATGAGTACGAGATGCAAATACTGGTATCGTTTCAGAAACAATAAATAAAACACTTAACATGTCGTTATAATTTAAGAGTGGCCCTCGCTTTCATGGAACCCCATCACTAGACCAAGACTTGGTGAAATTGAGACTATCTCGAGAATAACACTCAATATGGCCCTGTAATATTGAAAGAATTATCCACGAACTCCTAATCGTTAAGGAGTTGCACCTCCCATCATCAGCTCAGCAACATGAGATTATGAATACCAGACGTAAATACTTGAATTGTTTTAGAAAATAACTAAAATAGATTGTACGCGCCTATAATACTTGAGGGTTTCCCTCGATTTGCCTAAGATTCCTTCATCAGATCCAGATGTGGTACCAATAGGACCAACTCCAGGATATACCCTTTTGAATAAAAAAAAGAACTCTAAAAATCGTCTTACAATTGTCGAAGATATCAATATTTAAAGAATCATAAACTAATTCCTAATCGTTAAGGATTTGTACCTTCCATCATCAGCTCACCATCATAAGATGATAAGTACCATACGTAAATACTTGAAAAATCTTAGAAAATGTCTAAAACACATTGTACGTGCCTATAAATTTTGAGGGTTGCCCTCGATTTTCCTGGGATCCCTTCATCAGATCCTGACTTGGTGGCAATGGGACCAATTCGGGAGTAAACCCTTTCGATTAAAAAAAAAATTTTGGAAATCGGTTAACAATTCTCAGAGATATCGAGTAACATACATACAAAAAAAAAAAAAAAAAAAAAAAAAAAAAAAAAAAAAAAAAAAAAAAAAAAAATCAGTCGAATTGAGAACCTCCTCCTTTTTTTTGAAGTCGGTTAAAAATAAAACTGGGTGAAAAATTTGTGACAAGTGGCTAGCTTGTCGTCTACACAATCACATACTCAAAATCCGATATTACCATTAGTCGTCTTTTACGACATGCTAGGCAAGAAACAGAGTTGGCACATTCTTAACCGACTTCAAAAAAAAGGAGGAGGTTCTCAATTCGACTGAATTTTTTTTTTTTTTTTTTTTTTTTTTTTTTGTATGTATGTTACTCGATATCTCTGAGAATTGTTAACCGATTTCCAAAATTTTTTTTTTAATCGAAAGGGTTTACTCCCGAATTGGTCCCATTGCCACCAAGTCAGGATCTGATGAAGGGATCCCAGGAAAATCGAGGGCAACCCTTAAACTTTATAGGCACGTACAATGTGTTTTAGACATTTTCTAAGATTTTTCAAGTATTTACGTATGGTACTTATCATCTTATGATGGTGAGCTGATGATGGAAGGTACAAATCCTTAACGATTAGGAATTAGTTTATGATTCTTTAAATATTGATATCTTCGAGAATTGTAAGACGATTTTTAGAGTTCTTTTTTTTATTCAAAAGGGTATATCCTGGAGTTGGTCCTATTGGTACCATATCTGGATCTGATGAAGGAATCTTAGGCAAATCGAGGGAAACCCTCAAGTATTATAGGCGCGTACAATCTATTTTAGTTATTTTCTAAAACAATTCAAGTATTTACGTCTGGTATTCATAATCTCATGTTGCTGAGCTGATGATGGAAGGTGCAACTCCTTAACGATTAGGAGTTCGTGGATAATTCTTTCAATATTATACGGCCATATTGAGTGTTATTCTCGAGATAGTCTCAATTTCACCAAGTCTTGGTCTAGTGATGGGGTTCCATGAAAACGAGAGCCACTCTTAAATTTTAACGACATGTTAAGTGTTTTATTTATTTTTTCTACAATGATTCCAGTATTTGCGTCTCTTACTCATCATGTTATGTTGCTTAGCTGATGATGAAAGGTATAACTCTTTGAAGATTAGTAGTTTTAAGTATTTCTTTAAACATTAAAGGCTCGTTATACCTTTTCGTCTTTAGTCTCATAAGACCGGCACTGTCTCATTAAAGCAGCTCGTTTTGATTTGGTCTACCTACCTATTAATAAATTTCACTAAAAAGTAACAAATAAGTTAAATTTTAACAAAAATAAAAACCGACTTCAAAAAACCCCGCAAAAAATGTTTATAAAAAAACACAAGTAAAAACTGCCTTAATAGCTATTTAAATGTCTAAACACTAAAAAGTATAAAATAAATTCTTTCGACTGCTTCGATGAAAGTATTAATCTTTAACACGTATTTAAATATTTACAATAATCAGTTAGTTTTGGAGTCGGTGCCAGCCAAACTAAAAAAAAAGTAGACACTTAATAACAAATTACCTTACTAATAACAATATGAAACAAATTAGTTAAAATATGAGTATATTAACTTACTATTGATTTTGTATATTCAAAACCTATTTTACCACCCTTCACCAAGAAACAAATAATTGCAAATTCCGAAATGATGATATAATTACGCGGGCTGGCACCGACTCCAAAACTAACTGATTATTGTAAATATTTAAATACGTGTTAAAGATTAATACTTTCATCGAAGCAGTCGAAAGAATTTATTTTATACTTTTTAGTGTTTAGACATTTAAATAGCTATTATTTTTAAGTCCCAGACCAATATAGGATTAGGTTAAATATCTGTCAATTTAATGTTATAACCAGATTCGCTAAATCCAGGACTGATCTGGAACTTGGACTGATCGAAGTCCCAGCAGCTGTGCAACTGAAAGTTTATTGCATATTAAAATAATTAAATAGAAACGATAGAACGATAGTGGGCTGGTTCTAGCTGGATGGCGTTAAGCGAAGAATTGTACTAGCGTCGGTTTTTCACTTCAGCAAGTGAATGGGAAGTGGTGACTTGTGGTTGTAGTCAACTGTGAAGCCTAGATTTCGATGACCTGAAGATGACTATGACGATTCTTGACAGTTAGTCGGAACAGAGAAACACGTTAGGTACGGCAAAGCGCGGCGACTGGATGATGGTAGTTAACGAATGGCTACGCAGTAACTACACAGACGAGGAAACACGAATGATATGCGGTAAAAACACAATAAATGATGGTCACTCTCATAATAATGAGTCCAGAACAGTGTTTTTCAATCAGTAAGTTGCGACCACCAGGGGTCACCGGCAATATAATGCTCACTTTCAATATGACACTTTGGCTATACATAAGTTCGCCAGACTGACACACCAATTCTTTACTTCCAAACTAAGCTTGTGCTGTAGATACTAGGTGAACGAATAGACTTACTTAAATACGTTTATAAACATCCATGACTGAAGAATAAATTTCCTTGTTCATCACACGAAACATTTGCCCCTAGTGGGATTCGAACCCGCGACCCTTAGTTTCGTGGCCAGACTCTGACCACTCGACCAACCGGCCTGTTGAACCCCTTATTCAAGAAAATTAAAAACACTGGTCTAGAGACATGAACGAGATGATGAGCGAAGACACATGGCACACAGGCACACCCTTGTTCAATTTTGTTTATTTACTGACTGACTGTAACTGATTAGACATTTGTTCTTATCTAATTAAACTCTTAATGCTATGTGCATCATAGTTTGAATACCAGGAATAAACACAGGGTTGTCGTTCCACATCTTAGACTTCATAAAAGCAGTAATTCTTTTGTGGGGCTCAGCATTAAGTTATTCAATAAGTTACCAGATAAGGTTATTCAAATGCCCGTTCATACATCAAAATCACATATGAAAACATTTCTCATGAAACAGGGCTATTATAGAATTGAAGATTTTTTAAATGATATAAATCTACGGTCTGCGCTCTAATTCTTGCATGGTGTACATTGTAATTTTTTGAATTATATAAATTACTAGAAGTAGATATCAAGTAGCATTGTTATTGTATACATAGCGATTTAAAAGAGTAACTACCGAGTTTCTTGCCGGTTCTTCTCGGTAGAATCAACGTTCCGACATGGCGGTAAAATATTTTTCTTGTATTAATATGACTATTCATAAGTGCTTTTGTGGAGCCTACATGAATAAAGATATTTCTATTTCTATATCTACTACGAACGGGATATAACGCTAAAAAGAAGTATCGGTATTAATGCTAGTACCCATATTTTATCTTTTTATTAGATGACCTATGATGCGGCGTACGTGACCTTGCTTTTTATTTTAGTTCCCGCGCGCGCGAATACTATTGTACAAATATCACTCAATTGCATTTCATGCGGCGTTTTCACTGGCTAAGTGGTTTGCCAAAACATGTAAAGCATTTATCAATGAGACTAATGATTTCAATGTTCTGCTGACCAAATGGTTGGTTTATTAATATTTTGTACTAACAAACAACAAAAGCGTAAACTCACAATCACGAATATATGTGATTTAAAACTAGAAATAGGTTAAGCGTCTTTAGCAAAATTGCTTAAAGATAAGGAACTAACTCTCAGAACTTTTTATCTGAAAAATTTTGTCTTACGCGGTATTTGAATCTACTAGTTTCGTCATTCACGCGTGGTTAAATAAACACATTAATACGGATTGTATCTACACTTTACAAACATACCACATAATATTATATTAGACCGTGAAGTGTAGCGGGGCGCCATCCAAATGTTAATTTTGGCAACTTGCTGCATCCGGAAATCAACTTCATTGTTACAGTCACAAGGTTTAGTTCAATTAGTTAATGCTTTGTAGTCTGTAGATTGGGTCGGTATCGTTTAGATACATGATTGCCTACATCGTCTGGATGACGTCATACGATGCTCGACGCGACGACTTTGTTCACAATTTCTATAGCTTGACCTTGACGGTCATGGTGTTTGGGCGGAAGAGAGATTGCCGGCGGGGTTGATTTAGGAAACAACATTACCTAGGGAACGTCCATAAATTCAGTGGTATTAAGGGGGGTGCAGTCGAATCTCAAGCATTCTCGGCAGAGAGGTCTTACCAAACATGACGTATTTTTCTCCAAGAAACAGTGTAGTTAACATTAACATTGAAGAAGAATTGAGGTGAATCCATTAAGTTTCTTTACATACATAACATAACACCCGTAATCCCCGAAGGGATAGGCAGAGTAAAAGGGAAAGCTTGCCCCTTTACCCTTTAAGGGTAAGATGAAAAATTGTGAAAAATTAGTGACAAGTGGCTAGCTCGTCACCTACACAATCACATACCCAAAACTCGATATACCATTAGTCGCCTCTTACGACATGCTAGGCAAGGAACACAGTTGGCAAATTCTTTTAAAGTCCTAGACCAACATGGAAATTAAGTTTGTTAATTACAATAGGGCAAATTTACTACGGTTATACCAACGCCACAAAGAAGTTGTAGCTTGTTTACCCATGGCATACGCATAAAGTACAGATTTTTTGCAAACTCACGAGATTAGGGTAGAAAAGGTGGTTGAGCCAAGGGTTCCTCCTTGGGGAGATTGACTTCACGGAAAGTCAGAAATCGTCAATTCATGACGTAATTAACACCGTTTCGACGGAGACGACCGGACCCTGAATGGTCCAGTTCCAGTTTCAACAGTATAGAGAGAACGACCACCAGTGCCTATCGGTGGATTTTAGGTTTAAGGTTTTAGGTTATTAACTATAATAACCAAACCCTAAAACTAATTAAGGCTGATAAATTAATGCACTTACGACCAATCACAACATGTCTGCATTACTTATATTTTTCATATGGTTACTTAAAATCCCGTGTTGGTCTGGGAATTAAAAAATAATGCGGTACATTCCAACTTTTATATCCTGCTACAGGAGAAATGTTAGAAACAAGACTTACAGGACAAACGCGATATGTGTGCGCACATTAGTGACCCCGACGTGATATATAGATCCTTCCTTTCTGCTTTCCGTAACTCAGCAAGACGCAGCTTAAATAATGTTTACCAAAATACCAATTGCACCACCAGGTATACAGCTGAAGCTGAAGGGGTTCTGCAAGGTGCACTGGACGAGCCGCGAGAGCCGGCGGGTCAACGACCGCACCGAGCACTACACCGTAAACCACGACGGGTACGAAGAGTACATAAGAATGAACATGTACCTCGTCGGCAGCAGCAGTGGTAAGCTTCTTGGTATCTTGGTATCTTGGCTCTTGGCTTCTTGGTATCGGTGTGTCGAATTCGAACCGACTAAGTTCTATTGCCTCCATCAGCATCGTACCGAAGACCGGTATTACTGGAACTATGCGGCGACTACTCCAGATATGCGCTTGCCGCACTGTGCAACCTACTACGCGCAGTGGTGCATCGGCTCACCCCACGAACAGTTCTGGGTGTACAGCCTTTTTTTTTTTTGTTTACCCAGGGGAATGCGTTACGCACCGTTCCGCTGAGACCGGGGGAATCAGCAGGGTGTGTCGGACTCCCGGGGCCCTCTAGATGATTGGAGAACCCTGCTCCGCCCAAGGTGATAGTGGGCCGGGTATACCGACTAAACCCCTGGGATGTACCTCTACGCCTTTATATAAGGTGCCCACGGGATCGCGCAGCGCTAAACCACCGTGAAAGCTGGGTGTACAGCGTAGGCTACTGTTATTAAAAAAAAAAAAAATCATTGAGAACCTCCTCCTTTTTTTTTGAAGTCGGTTAAAAAAAGACTACGATTTTATTTATCTTCATAGATTAACAGTTTCAAGACCCTGAGTGTGGATTGCCTAGTTTGGCACTTGTTACCAATCAATTAATTGATCTGATGTCTACTAAGCTCGCGCCGACTTTCAGTGGCGCCTATGTGTTGAATCTAAAAAACACCAGAAAATTGTTTCAATGATGAGCAATGGCATGTTATCCGACGTCTCTATACCAAGGCGCTTATGTGCATCGCCATAAATGCTCGTCCATCAGAAATACATTCAACACTCGACTTATCCACAGGTTCCATAACTCTGAACCCGGGTACACACGATTACCCGTTCAGCGTCCGGTTACCACCGTCGTGCCCTTCGTCTTACGAGAGCGAGCACGCGCACATCCGGTACCAGGTGAAGGCGGTCGCCGACCGTGCATTCAAGACCGACCAGACCATCCATCGTGCCATCACTGTGTTCTCGCCCGTCGATCTTAACACCATTAACTGCTCGGTAAGTGCAACTTATAAATAAACAGCGGCCTGTTCCGGCTTCGGAATTTATATTTTGAACATTTTGGGATAAATATAACTAACTATGGGCTACTCGTGAGATAATATAGCCAATGGTGAAATAAAAGTTTAAATCGCCTGAGTGGTTTTTATGTTTATTTGTTACAGACATATAATTCTTTCTTCTTTATAATATTACTGTAGATATAGATAAGACGGTAAGTCAAAGTCAAAAATATTCTTTTTAAATCTTAGACCAACATTGGATTAATATTTCATATAAATAATGGCTTTATGAGGCTTTAAGAGTTATCAGTTCGATCCCCACCCAGGATAAAAATTCGTGTGATATATACTTGTGTTTGTTCTGTGTCTTGGTGTTAATATCCAATATTTAAGTATATATTTGTAATACCACTGTTGATTCTGATGTCTGTAACACAAGTGCCTAAGTTACTTACCTCAGAGTCAGATCAATACCAGACTACATCACATGTAGTCTGGTATTAATATTAACTGCTATTATTTAATAACTAGTATGATTTACTGCACGGCCCTACCCCACTCTTTTAATCAGTAGCATATTTTCCTCTACCTGAAGGTAGTCTGGAAGAGATTGCTTCTAGCAATAAGACCGCCTAAATTGTATAGTAATTGTCTGTATCTATTTTTCGTGCCATTAAGAATATTTATATATCTAGTTTAGTTTTTTAGTGTAGTCTGACGCCTGAACTGTCTCCGTTAGGAGCCGACCCAGTTTGAGTTCGAGCAGACGTACTGCTGCTGGTGCTCCAACGCGGGCTCCTCGCAGACGCTGGTGAAGCTGCCCGCCACCGGCTTCTGCCCCGGCCAGGAGGTGCCCCTCGAGGTCAGCTGCCACAACACCAGCAGCGTCGAGCTGGAACGCATCCGCTTCGAGATCACAAGGGTCAGTGTGGAATAAGAAGATTACAGACGGTCAGTGTGGAATAAGATTACAGACGTACCGTCACGCTCGCGATCCCCGAAGGGGTAGGCAGAATCTAAAGAGCATTAAGCAGTTAGTAAGCAGTGTCCACCATAAATTACGTAAGGAGATTGAGATTGTTGAGATTTTTTACCAAAAATGCGTACTTTATAGATAAATCCATTGCTAAACCAGCTCCTTTGTAATTCAAATTCTCTTTATTTATGTAGGCCTCAAGAAAGCACTTATAAATCGTCAAATTTACATTGGTGATCCTTAAAGCTACATGATTTTACCACCAGTACGGAATGTTGATTCTACCGAGAAGAAACCGCCAAGAAACTCGGTAGTTACTCTTTTCAGCGTCAAAGCGTTCGCATAGCTTATTATTTCTCCTTTTAGTCTACCCTAGTCCTTTTAGTCTATATATATATATATATAATCACGCACGCGAGCATGGTGACATGTTTTTTATTTTCCCAGCGTTTTGTCTCATGCTTATTCCAGGTTCGGTTAGATCTAGGATTTAACGAGTCTAGTAATTACATTGAAGCAACTGCTGATCTTACCTTATTAACCCTTAGGTATGGGAATAAGACAATTTGGATCGTGGTTAGACACAGTTGTTTAAATGTGTAGGTTTCATCACATTGCTCATCACCAAGCTAGTAAGTAAGTAGTATAAATACGTACATAGGTACCTAAAGATTTGAAAAATCTAGAGGTACGTGCCCGGATTTGAATCCTCACCCCTTGGCGCATGTCTTTTACCATACCGCTCCGTTAAGATAATATGTGTTGTGTCCGCAGACTAAAATGTACACCGCAACAGACGTGGCAGACACGAAGCACGTGGAGAGCCAGGTGCTGTCGCTGAGCAAGGGCCCCGTGCCGGCTGGCGCCGAGCGCAGCTGGCGCGTCGACCTGCTGCTGCCGCAACTCGACGTGTACAACCTCGCCGGCTGCTCGCTCATCAACGTGTGGCACACGTTCAAGGTCGCCGCTTCACTTATAGCAGTTTGAGGCCCAGGGCACGCTGACTGAGTTAGCGATAGATCGCTGCGCAAGTGCCCCGTGACCGGCATCAGTGCAACTGGTGCGTCGAACGTGTCGGAGTGAGACACAGAGCCACGCCGACTATCGCTAATATTTGTAACTCGTAGCGTTAAAGCGGGAATTTTTTTACGAGTTGTTTTAAAATGTCATTTTATCTTTAAATTAAACTATTTTGCTTACAAAAAATATTTTTTTATGTTAATTTTGTGCCTACCTAAATTGTGAAAGTGGATTAAAATTTTTTTATAATACCCTATTGTATTAAGGGAAAAATTGGCACTTTCCGGAAACCTGCTTAAATATCCAAATTTAAGTGAAATTTATTATTATCATCATTACAGGTCACTGTAGAACCTGACGGATGCCACTCCAACGCTGATAAATCCTGCAGAATAATATTTGGCAACATCCCCCTGCGCATGTTCCAAGGCAACTTACCCGAGCCGCCCCCGGGCCAGCTGCCGCAGACCACCCTCAACTACCCCTACCCACCCCCTGTTGTGAACCAGCCAGCTATCAACCAGAACGCGTATCCTGGCGTCACCTCCCCCTATCCTGCTCAAAATCCCACCGTTTCACCGTATCCTCCTACAGCATCCCCCTATCCCGGTGCCAACCCTCCTTACCCTGGTGCTAATCCTCAATACCCCAACACCTCTCCGTATCCCGCCCGGTCGAACCCGCCGTACCCCAACACAAATTCTCCGTACCCCAACACAAACTCGCCTTACCCTCCTACCAACCCACCGTACCCAGTCTCTCCGGGGCAAATCAACTCGCCTTACCGCAGCGGACCTCCTAATGCTTCCCCGTACCCTGCTCCCAACCCTTACCCCGCTCCCAGCCCGTACCCCGTGAGTAATGATGTGCTGGTGAGAAGTGCCAACCCCGGGATGGGGGGCCAGAATCCGATGCCCATGCCGATACCGTCTCTGCCTCCCGGAGCCGCGGTGCCTTATCCGCCTAATGTAAGTAGATGTAAACATATTTTTTAATTATATCAAACTAATAATGAATGTCCTCCTAACCGATATCGGTCATGGCGGCCAATCTCAACGAAGATTAGCCATCTGCGCAGGAGGTATGCGAATGCAAGTTTGTTACGCCTTCACGTAACTAGTAAACCGATTTTTTAATTTATTTATTATATTCGGTGAAACCGCGGAGCGCTCTAGTACTTAATAAAGTCACGATTTGACGTGTTACAAGGCATTGTGAAAAAGAAAATTTCAGTCGAAATTTGACAATATTCGTATTAGAGTTGTAAGCTTAAGTGCGAACTACGCGCTCGCACTACAAGTGGAAGTACTTCCGCCGAGCTAGGTGTTGCTCGCTCGGGGACCTAGGTCCGACTAACTGTGAGGTATATTGTATATATACTTAGGGGCGAGAATAACTTCGTTAGCGCGATGCAGGATTGTATGATGTTTCTGCATGTTCGATTGACGTCATCTGTTTACATATTATTGAAGCTATTATAATCTTGACTATCTTGTAGCGCGGTCGCCATACATACAACTTTAGAAAGAACTTGTATATACATCTATACTTATAATAAATCTGTAGAGAGGACAATTCTGTACATGAAATATATTTTTAAAATAATTATCAGGGGGTGATTAGTGATCGATACTGATGCCAAAAATGCAATCAGTAAAATTTTTGTCTGTCTGTCTGTCTGTATGTTCCTTATAGAAACAAAAACTACTCGACGGATTTAAACGAAACTTGGTACAATTATTCTTCATACTCCTGGGCAGGTTATAGTATACTTTTCATCACGCTACAATTAATAGGAGCAGAGTAGTGAAGGGAAATGTTGGGAAAACGGGAGAAGTTACTCCATTTATTAAGCTTCCGTCGCGTGTGCAGCCTTAATGGTTAAAGTTACATAGAAATCATGTTATAATATTCACCATAAACGCGGGTGACACCGCTGGCACAGCTAGTACATAATAAAAAAATGGAGGTAGTACTTCTTCCGAGCTAGGTGTTATATGTTGGTGGGTGTTGTATGTACCTTACTATGAGTAACACTCATCATCTTCCTAGCGTTATGTCCCGTGCTTAGACGGGGTCCGCTTAGACCATGATTCAGGATTTAGCGAGTCTGGTAATTACATTGAAGCGACTGCCGATCTGACTTTCGTAACTCTAAGATAGGGGAACCAGACAATTTCAAGGATCATGGTTACAAATCCAAAGTTGTTTGAATTTGCAGGTTTCATCACGATGTTTTTCTCCACCGCCGAGTTAGTAGTATTAATACGTACATAGACTTGAAAAATCCAGAGGTACGTGCCCGGGTTTGAACCCGCACTCTTCGGTTTAGGGGCGCGTGTCCTTACCATTGAGGTACCACCGCTATTACTATGAGTAACACTAATTGTACAAATATTGTTTCCAGTCTAGTCCGTACGCGTCAGCCAGCGCTCCAGTTCCGGCCACACCGGACTCCGAGCGTAAGTACATTATACTGTTGATATGGGATGCAGATATATCTATGCAAAAGAAAAGGGAGCCAGGGACCTCCCTCTCGTTTGGCAGTCTTATGCCCTATAACCTCCCGACAAAAATCGATCATGCCAAAGATATTGGACAGCAGTACTACTAAGGTTGCCGATACAAATAAAATATTTGAAAAATTTTGGTTGTGGTAATTTAAAATATCTTAAAGGTGTAAATTTTCAAAGAATTTCATAATGTTGTAAGCAAAAAAAAAATTTTTCCTTATTTTTCCTGAAGTACCTAGTCATGACCATGTCCATCCTACGGCGCCGGCTTATCGTTAAATTTTGAGACATACTTATATACAACGTGTTTATTATACTTATACATTTATTTATTTATACATATATTTCACATAACTTAATAATATACATTCGATTTCAAATTCTTGTTAATGAGATCTATTACCAGATAGATGAACGATCAGCCAGCAGAGAATTAATGAATAAAATTATTAGTCCCGTTGACACTGTTTTGTATATGTAAAATCTAAAACAAAACAATAATCTGCCCAATAGTCGCGCAGATTTTTGTTCAATTCAAATTCTCGATATTGAGTAAATTATTTTACTGTAAAAATAACAAAAATCAATATTTTTATTACAGAAAAGCCCGAGTATGGCGCGAACAGTTCGCCTTTCAACCCCGAGTTCATGGGTGGTCAGAAGTAACAGTCGCCACCTTAGTTTAGGAGGAAGTAGACCCTCATTATGGTGCTTATTAGTTTGTAAGAACATATGGCCTTTATTTTATACGAAAAAATGTAATGCGATTCAGTCGATCTGCTCGAAGTAAGTTAAACCTCACGATGTAACTAAAACTGCCTGTGGCATTGGCCGTGCTGGATTGCGGCCTTAATTTAACGTTAACATCTACAGCCTTATTACAACAAATTAAATTACTAATAATAACCAACAACTTTGAAATGTATATCATATTATTGACATACATTTTTAAATTGTTCGAATATTCTCTAAAGTGGTATCAAAAAATAAATTTTAAACTTTTTTACTGTAAAATTTAATTAAATACATGTTACGATATTCTTATACTCGTAAATAAAACAATGTTATTTACACTGGCAAAATAATTTTTACAAGTGCCTTGTAAAAAAATATCGTAATTTTGAGTTCAGTAATATACAAACATTTATCGGGAAAGAATGTTAAATTATATTTCGCTTTGCTTCTTGACTGAACAGTTAAAATACTTACATTTTCCGATTAGAGTGAGGTTTGATACGTGCCATTTTTATTTTATAAGATTTTTCGAAACATTGAGAAAAGACTTGATCTCTAAAAAACGGTCTCGATCTAACACTATTTTGTGGGACGTCTCACTAAGCTGCATTTAAATTGACAAACTTGAAATGTAAGTCTGTTAAACGTTACTCTTATTCTTACGACTAACTCCCTGTTATATGCATAATACAATTTATAATAAACCTCTTTGTTTAAGATGATATCAATGTAATAATTAAACTGTGTTTCATACGGATTATCTCTTCGTTTTCCGCTCCCAACGTCGGCATATCTCGCAATATCAAAAACTACTTACATTTACTTTCCTTATTGGATGTACTTGATGTTGAACATTTTTCCACGTATGGGAGCACATAGGGAAATTAAACAGTACCGGGAAAATTGGAGTAATACTCAATTGTTCACTTGTACCGCTGACGTACCCGTTTTTAATATATAACATAAAGAAATCGTTTTAAGTGTGTGGGTCCCCTAAATAGTTATCAACCCGCGCTCGCCCAGCAAAGGGTTGCCATCCGTCTGGGTGTCCGGGCGACTTACACGTGTTAGAAATGTCGTAAAAAAAAAAATCAGTCGAATTGAGAACCTCCTCCTTTTTTTTTGAAGTCGGTTAAAAATATCTCAACATCAAGGGTTCATTTTCGTCTTATTAGGTTGGTACAAGTGGCACAAGTAAGTTGCAAGCTTGATCTGCTGCCATTTTTTTTTTATATCTTGTTGGAATGTGGGCTGAGTCCGATCGATACGCACAAGTGAGATAATATGTTAGTATGTACTTATATTCTTTTTGACGTTTGTAGCAGCAAACACGACTTTAGATTAAGATGTTATCTATTACGTAACTTAACACTTTTCGGGGAGCCATCGCGTTTACAACAGGCCCTACTTGAAGTAAGAACAACTAGATTAAGAATTACTATTTTTAATATTTTTTTTTACTTTTTACCATATATTAAAACCAGAAAAGACTATAATTATTGTTGAATTGTTATTGTGATAGAGTTTGGTACGTAACTAAAATATTTGCACTATACACATAGAATTTCTTGTTATAATTAAATTTGTATAAAAAGAAAGCTTATTGGCTATCGAAGTTGTCTACACTTCTTAAAAAATTGTTGTGGTTAGAAAATATATTTTATTTTTATTCGCAACATATCTTATTTACTAAGAACTTAGACTTGTATTGTATGTGAATGACTTGCATGATGATACCTATCAACAAATTAAAACTGTGCTGTTGCTTTTTTTCAATGGGACGATTTAAAATTTAAATATTAATTATTTTTTATTAGGTTTTTTATAATATGACCGATTTTATAATGTGTACTGTAACTTTGTATTAAGAAGAATATTTTTATAGTTTTTAAAGACAAACTTGTAATGATCGTATAATGGTTTTATGAAAGAAAATATTTTACTATGAAATTTTTTCTTGAATGTGTTAATAAATAATAATTTTTCATACGGGTTGTTTTATTCCCCAACTGATTCAGGGCAGCAACTCGTCTAAGAAATTGGGGGTTACTGTCACCTCTTAAAGCAGGCCTGCTTAACGACTGCGTGGGTTAATTATATTCAAAAGGATAGAATATGAATAAACCACGCAGTTGTTCAAGACTAGGTAATATTTTCGGAAAAATAAAAACTTTAGGTGATAAACAGCAGTGATCGAATACATTGGTATTCACACACACATGTGCAATATTTATTGTGATATTTATGGTGATAGAAACTTTACTATGAATGATTTCAGAATTCATTCTCAAAATAACTGGTTTTTCTCTGTCTACCTCGCTAGGAAAGTGGCGTGAAGTTCAGTTAGTTAAATTTAATCGATTTTTGTGATATATTATTTAAAATCCGCTACATATAAGTTGCATTTATTCACAGAACATTCCGTGTATTTGCACATCCCATTGATGTCGATAGGATGATCAAATCAAGATAGTTATAATTGCTAACTTGCAAAACGGATTTAAATGGAGCATATTTTTACGAATACAAAAAATAGAAGCCAACTGTTCCTTTATTTGATTGTTATTTAATTTTGGGCTTTTGTGGACTTGCTCCATTTATTTTTTTGTAACTGCAAATCTAATGTAAAGTATTTTTTTGTTATTGACACGTTCCAATTCACGTATACAATCGTAATGCTATTTTGACAAAGGAAATTAACAAGACTGAGTTGTCAATTCTGACACTGACAGGAAATTTCCTTTAAAAAGTGATCGTGAACACGATTTCACGTTGTTTTTGTTATTGCACACAATAATTAAGATAAATAGTCAACAAAATGGGAAAACTAGACGTAGCTATATTGCGTTACTTGACTGGTGAAGATTTTCGAGTGCTCACGGCGGTAAAACACAGTATTTACTTTATTTGTATTTGTAACAATTGTCAAACTGGTACACGTAACCTCAATGTTTTTAATGGTTATTTTAGGTGGAAATGGGAATGAAGAACCATGAACTGGTTCCTGGGTCCCTTGTAGCGTCTATAGCAAACCTTCGTCACGGTGGCGTGCACAAACTAATGAAGGAACTGTGTAAACACAGACTTCTAACCTACGAACGGGGTAAACAATGTGAGTATATCTTGATAATCTGTCAGTTGACTTAACAATCTAGGTACTGGTCTAGTAATCCTTGGCGTAGAGAATTATGTGAGTCCATTTTATTGGCAGTGATAGCTGAGACTAGTGAAGCTTTTCTTAAATTTTTCTGTTGCTTTGGTAATCTTCATTGTTAACCTTTGCTACTAACTTTAATTTAGAGTATAGACTATAGTCATGGAATCAATGCAAGTCTAATTGTTCATTGCTCTTGAAGTATGGTGTCTGCACAACACAACTTTAAGTGCTATTAAAAATAAATTTTGTAATGTAGGTCTTTTTCATGATTGTATGCATGAAAGTCTTAATTATTATCATAAAGGCTTTAAACAAACTTTTGGTGCATTTTCCTAATTTTTAGATGATGGATACCGTCTCACCAATGCAGGCTATGACTACTTGGCTCTGAAGGCTCTGACAAACAGGAAAGTGATTGCATCATTTGGGAACCAGATTGGTGTGGGCAAGGAATCCAATATTTACACTGTAGCTGATGAGGACCGTAATCCCCTGTGCTTAAAGTTACACAGGTAATATCCAAAAAGTTTAAATTAAGGTTTAAATTTATTATTTTAGTTTTTTCAAACATGCAACTTGAACAGTTATCAGCTTCAAAAACCTATGAATGTGTTAAAGTATGCTGTTAGTAATTTGACCCAAGACTACACTTACACACCTCACTCGCCTCTTCAACATTCATAATCCTTTTCATACAAGCTCTAATTAATTAATAAGAATTAATACTAATTAATAATTAATAAGAAAAGAAATATCAGACTACATCACCTATGTGTTACGGATATCAGAATTAACAGTGGTATTACAAATATATGCTAAAAGATCAAATATTAATACCAAGACTGTGTCTAGGTGTTAATATTTGATACAAACACAAGTATTCATCACACAAATGTTTGTCCTGGATAAGGCCCTAACCCACAACGCACATGGAGCAGGTCACTACCGAGTGCGCCATCAAGCCAGTCAAATTACAACATGATTACAGCACAAAGCTGAATCCCATTGAGACACCATTGCTTCAACTGTCTAAGAGAGAGATATAAAACCAGAAAAGTGCTGATAATGATGATGTCTCACAATAGAGCTGAGACCGTTCACTTAAAAATTTACTCATTAGAAACCTTTACTGCATAACAAGCTTAGTGATACAAATTTATCCATTTTGCAGACTGGGGCGAACATGCTTCCGAAACGTCAAAGACAAGCGGGACTACCACGCGCATCGTAATCGAGCCTCCTGGCTCTACCTGTCTCGTATCTCAGCAACAAAAGAGTTTGCCTACATGAAAGCTTTGTACGATAGAGAATTCCCGGTGCCCAAACCCATTGACTTCAATAGACATTGTGTTGTAATGGAGTTAGTTCATGGAGGACCATTGTAAGTGTATTGTAATTTGTAGTTAATTTTGCAGTTTGTTAATGTCACATTTTGAACAGTAATTTTATTTGCTCTGGCCACTAGTTTTACTAGTGGTAGTAGATTCTTCCCTCAGTGTATACAGTCATGTGCTACTTATATCATTATATACAATACAGGTCATTTATCCTCATAAATAATGTTATTTCTTGCCATATAGTTGGTCTAGATGTGATAGCTCATAACTATAAAGTTTGGCAGTTTGCATGTACGAGCTATAACATCTAGATTGACGTATCTATCCTTAACTTGTTAATATAAGAAATTGAGATGGGCACAGTGGTGGATTTACACTAGGGGCAGTGGGGGCTAGTGCCGGGCGGCAACATTTGAAAACTGAGAAAAAAAGTTTCTTTACAATATATAATATATGAGTAAATATAGAATAAATATAAATTAAACAAAATATGAAATAAATAATATATAATACATAATAAATTTCCTGCAATTAATTAGCTATTCTAATTTTTAAGAAATAAGATATCAAAACTATTAAAATAAAATTTAAGTCATAGGGCGGCATTTTCTTCAGTGCCCCAGGGCGGCACAAATTTAAATCCGGCCCTGGATGGGCATACATAGATTCCAACACGCCTACAGTCCCTGCAGGGATGGGCAGAGGCCATGCTTACTGCTCAACTTATTTAACATGTTATTTACTTCAGAACACACATCACAGCTGTACAAGACCCGGAGAGCCTCTACGACGAGCTGATGAACCTAATTGTGCGGCTCGGCAACTGCGGCGTCATTCACGGCGACTTCAATGAGTTCAACATCATGATCAACGAGGACGGACACCCCATCATCATCGACTTCCCGCAGATGGTGTCCACTTCGCATCCGAATGCGGAGTTGTAAGTTTGTAACTTTAACTTTATTATGATTGGAGTACTAAGTATGAATCAGAACATACTAGTTAATAGCTAAGCAGTTAATATAACAACGCTCTATTGGCATTGGATAGACAGTCAAATAATACAGAGGTTTGCTAATCAGAGGCCGCCCAAGCTTGGAGACTGTCCCGCCTTGTCCCTGGGTAGCTTTGCCACTGTCTGTATTGGACGATAAATTAAGTACATTGATATAACTTCTATTATGCGTATATTTATATCGCTCAAAGGCGATAAACAAGTATTTTTATAAGCCATTACCACAACTTATTAATAAGAATGAAATGTATTCATAACCTATACCTAAAGCCTTTTAAACAACTCATGCTTCAGGCAGTGGTATACGGTAATAAGAGAGTCTCTATGCTCTCAGGTATTTTTTTTCTAATAAGTTTAATTTTAAGTTCCAAAAGGTTTAGAGTTTAATTTTCGGTTGTAAACTTGTGAATTTTACTGCTTTTAATTTAGGCTAAGATGTTTTGGGTCCTGCTATTGGTCCAGCTATTGGTCCTGCTATTGGTCCTGCTATTGGTCCTGCTATTAGTACGCCACTGTCCTTGGGAAAACTTCTTCAGAGAGCTTTCATAGACTTTTGTACCTTTTAGGTACTTCGACCGGGACGTGCGATGCGTTCGCGAATTCTTCAAGAAGCGCTTCGGGTACGAGAGCTCTCTGTACCCGCAGTTCGGCGACCTGGAGCGCGACGACCAGCTGGACACGGAGGTCGCCTGCTCCGGCTACAAGCGCACCAAGGACGTCGAGGACCAGCTACTCGAGGTGAGTTCTAGCTGCTGCCAAGCTTGGTGTTGTGTTGTTGGGGACCTAGGTCCGACTTACCGTTTCTGTGTATTGTATGTATACTAAGTGGTAAGAATAACTTCATCAGCGGTTATTCGATCAACGTCATCTGTTACCATATTAATTGGAACTAAAATCGTGTCGTGCCTACGCCACAATATCTTGTGGCCTCGAAGACAGATGTTTCCACACCGTGAAACGCGTTCAAAATACTTAGTCTTACTAATATTTTCTTTTATAGGAAATGGGAATCGGCCTTGACGTGAGCGACATTGATGAAGAGAGTTCCGGCGAGGATGCCGAGGAAGTTGAGCAGAGTGGCAAATGCACGGAGGACGAGCTGGCGGCCCTGAGGCAGCAGGTGCGTGGCGGATTGTTTGGTTATACAGTTTCACTCAGGGCGATGCGTCATTAGCGCGTGGCGGTGCGTTGCAACGGAACAATGTATTGTGTGTCACGCTTGCGTTGCGTCGCAACGACGTCGCTGCGCAAGAAAACAGGGTCGGATCTACCATATGGCTTTTTGGGCTTCGGCCCAGGGCCCCGTGGATTCAAGGGACCCCCATCAAGTCAAAGTCAAAAATAGACATATATAGATAGATAATGCGAAAAAATTCATAATTTTATTAAATTAAACAGAACGTACGGTTTGCAGCCCTGCGAATCCTGCTAATAATCCAACCTATTCAATTAATTTACCTAATTCAAGTCTACGTCTTATACTTTGAGTAATGAGTTAGGCCCCTAAGTAGTATTAGCCCAGGGCCCCCGTAACTCACGGTCCGTCCCTGCAAGAAGAGGGTCTCGATTGCCTCTCGTAGTAGAATACTGTCCGTCGCTGCACCGGGGCTCCCTCAACGCGGCGCATCATCCCTTCCCCCCTTCGTTTCGTCTCTCGTCGGTCGATGCATGAGTTTGATATACCAGTCACCCAGATACTAGAATAACTTGACGTCATTGAAAATTTAATTGATCTTGTAAAAAGTCTCAATAACAACTCACAATAAAAAGTGATCTTAAGGGCTAAGTTTAAATACTTGATAACCGTAAGTTTATTGACTATTATTCATTAGGTTTTTTTTTTTAAAAAGCACTTATTTATCTAAATGTGAATATTTCCAAACTTCAGGTCGACGACTCCATCCGGCACGACGAAACAAAACAAATAACTGACATCGCAAACAAGACCAAAGCGCTAAACTTAGTCGACAAAAACGCAGAGAAGAACGACACAGAAGATATACCAGAATTAGTTCCGGCTCCAAAGCTAGAAGGAGCAGAAGAGAGTGATAACGTAGAAGAGTTAGATAAGAACTCTCAGAAGTATAGATTGGCTATGATTGAGAAGGCGTTGTCTGATGTGCGGTCGATGCGAACGTATACGTCTGCCAGCACGATAGCGCCCGAAGTGGTGAAGCAGCAAGTGAAGAAAAATCTAGAAGTGCGGCAGAAGAAGATGGACAGGAAGAAGGCGATCGCGAAGGGGGAAGCGAGCGCGGTGACGCGCCTGCGCCGGGACAACAGGGAGACTATCCGGGAGAGCCATGGGCTGTGGGGCTGGGACGAATAAACTGTATATTGTATTTATAGCGATGTTTGGTTTTAATTTAATATTCTTACATAACATCACGCCCGCAATCCTTGAAAAGGTATGCAAGGAACAAAAAAATAAGTGAATTAGTTTAAAATTATGAAAATTGTGGCTAGTTTTGAGTCCCTAGACTAAAACGGGACCAGTATATTTTAAGTTCCTTAAAATCAGAAATATTTTTTAAGTTTCTTTAAATAAAAATAAATACGGAAACCCGACGCGTAATTGCAAATTTTACAGCTCAATAAAAAAAATATAAGGTATATTCGGTTATTCCTACTCGGTAATACTACTGATACGATCGTACACACGAGTGTCCTAGAGCCAGAATGTAGGAAATATATTAATCCTGAAAAAAAAAAACAATAAAATAATAAGCTTTATTATTCGCGTAATTCATAAATCGTTGTAAACCACAGATAATATGAATAAGGGTTGACGCCGAACGGGGAGGATTAAATAAAATAATACAGCGGAGACCACGGCGTACCATAAGAAATGTAATTTGGTAATTTAAACTTTTTTACAATATGACATACGCTATGACATCAATGCCTATACAGCCTTGCTGTGAACATTTTATTAGGCATTCTAAATATTATGCCGTGTGTGACAATAAGTGGAGGTTATCTGTGTTGTAAACCAAAATAATGTTTTGTATAAGCACACACAGGGCCAGATTTACCATATCAGGCTCACACGCAATGCACAAGGCATTATCGTTGGGCCTTTTGAACATTTCAAACACCCTGAAATATTTAACGACATGAGGACCTATCTGACAAGGGGCCCCTAGGCAGTTGGTTGCTCTGCCTAATGGCTAACCCGGCTCTGAGCACTTCGGCATGATGTCGAACATCTAGTGAAGTTCACTCGTAGGCGGCGACGGCAGCGTCGCCAGCGTCGCCAGCGTCGGCAGCGTCCGCATCATCGTCATCGGCACCGGGCACGGGGTCCGACTCCGCCCGTCCGACTGGCCCGTCACCCATCCATTTATGCTCGCGTACGTAGAGTAGTTGCAGATACGCTTCCACGCAGAATAGCTGCCGATACACAAGTGTTGCAGACAGCATTTTGTCGTGGCGCGCGAAACATGGAATTTTGAAATTATTTTACGAATTTACTAAGTACCTACATTATACCATAGACCGGTAGACAGGAACATAATAATGAAACATTAATATTCAAGTAACTACAAGACACCATTATCTATTTCTAGTTTCCCTGAGCAAGGGTCACGAAGATCAGCATGATGAGCTTTTGCTTCACTGTATTTCATACAGCCTCGTTAAAGTTCGAAACCGTATTTGAGGGCATCAAAATATATAAGGCGATAACAATAATTTTAGGAGCAATTTCTTTAAGGAAATTATGCCATTAACGAATTCCACAATAGGTACACTATTTGAGGACCTCATAATGAGATTTATCCACCACGAGGTAAGTAGCAAGACTTACAAGTTGCTCTCCAAGGAACCCCTCTAGCTTGTAGGTGTACCCGAAGATGCTAGTGGAGATCTTGGCCTCGGAGACGGTGCGGTAGTTGTCCTCCGTGAAGAACGGGTACGCCACCACCATGTACGTGCCGGGCTGGACTGGGCAGGATATTCTGTCATATTCATTAATGATTTAGATATCAAGTTTTTATGGCATGTTGAAATTGATACATAACATCAGGCCCGCAATCCCTGAAGGGGTTGGCAGGGTCAAAGGGACAGCACGTCCCTTTAACCGCATTTAGTCAAAAATAAATCTGGGCAGAGTGTGATGGAAAAATTGTGTAAAAGATAAGATGAAGCATATGCTTTATGGCATTGGTGTTATGTTGAGATTTTCCATTAATCTGGATCTCGATTGTCCAGAGTAAAAATTTTTTTTTTTTCCGTTATATCAACAGCTGACCATAAGATCTTTGTAAAATGCTGTTACCATACAAAGTGTTGCAGTAAGTTACGGTCAGTAAATCAATTGGAGGTCTAGCTCGACACCTGTGCCTGCTTGTATGAAGGCTAGTCCATTTGGTAATTCAGGCGCAAACAGACGACTATAGGAATGAAATTTCTCCTTACTGATTCAAGTTTAGGCTGACAGGCCCCTGTACCTCGGCGTGGTGTGGTGGAAGAACATGCTGTAAAGGTCCTGGTCCTCAGCGGAGCTGTTATCGCTGCAGCCCATCTTCACCACCGGGTACGTCCTGAAGTAGTCGCACGTGTCCAGGTTCCGGATATCTTGGCACTTAAGCATAGTCGCCTGCAAATATAGGTAAGTACCTAATCATCACTTGACGGAAAAACGCGAAATTGTGGTGACAAACCAAGAGATAAAAGTACTTATAAAAGCATTTATCGTTGGAGGAAAGCTACATTTGGAAATGTGGCCTCGCCATGTTAATCCATTATGGTCACTTACGAAGAAACAGAACAGCACATAATCTATATTTACTTATTATACAAAGCTGAAGAGTTTGTTTGTTTGGTTGAACGCATTAATCGAATCTGCTGGTCCGAAATTAAAAAATATTTTGATGTTGAATAGACCATTTATTGAGGAAGGCTATAGGCTATATAACATCACGCTAGGGCACAGCTAGTCTAATAAATTCTGGAAACCGGTAGTCAGATGTAGACTATTTTATCGAAACACTTCTTCACTATGTGGGATCAGTAGATATGTTATGTAGGTATCGGATGTTATGTACCTACTTATCGGAATTTAAAACCGATAGACCTACCTTCACCTAAAATTGCTCACTTAAAATGATTGAATCTGACCAACATAATGACGTGTTTACGTGTTATAAGAATTTTCTAGACTGACCGAACCGAATCGACTTGAACACAATCAGTGTGATTTTTGGTTACTTTTTCGGCATTTTTGCGTTTTGTATGTACATACCTTAATTCGCCACCCGTTGTCAATAGGCTTTGAGATATTGAACCGGCCCGTGACAGACGAGTCGTATATCCTCGTGTAGATGCTCATCTCCGACACGGCCACCGCCAGGCCCTTCGGCTTGCTGCACGGGCCCACCCTGGTCGCCAGCAGGTTTGTCGGCGCCAGGGACCCCAGCCCAAACCTTATCAAGTGAGTCAATATGAATACAGCCACCACATCGCTCCTCATTCTCGACATGCAAGAGTTGACTATATAAGTTAACTTCCAATGCGTGCTGATGATTTTTTAATATCATTTTAATGTTCATTGTTCTGATTGTATCTGTGTCCTTCTGCGAATGGCTTTATGAATGGTCGATTTAATTTAAAATCTAAACTGAGCGGTACAGATGAACTGTAAGTAGGTAAGAGGATGCCGGTTCGTAGGTAGAAAATATGTTTTATTTAAATTTGTCTTACTTTTTTTTATTCGTCTTTATGCAATGCTAAGAAGGATCCTCATATTCTATGCCATATAAACGAAATACACATCAATGATTAGAGGGTTTTCAAAAATACAAAAACCGCCAGATGGCACGAGGGAGTCTCGTGGTCTTATCACTGTCCCTATTGGCTCTTTGTTGACAGCGTGTCTGTTTGTTCTGAAAACCTACCAATGAGGGGGGTGACAGGACCGTACGTCACAGTTACGCCATCTATCTGATGTTTTAACTCAAAAAACCCTCATTCATTCAGTCCAATGTATGACTAGGCATTTATTCAGTATCTGGCACCCCTCCTCACTGCGTCACGTGCAGTGATGTTCACTGTTTGATTTGAGATAATGAGAAGTTGGAGTTAATATGAGGCCCCCCAGGACCCCCAGAGGCCCGGGGCGGACCGCCCCTTCCGCCCGTTAGTCCGCCAATGAGTGGACCATTAAGGTTGACATACAGTCCGTCGGAAATATCTGTGAACCTGGCTCAATGACGTCATGCGTCGGCTCTTACGTTGACAGCGGTACTGGATAGGTGAAAACGGGGCGCGGTGCGGGGAAGCGCATTCCAGCAAGGTTCGCAGATATTTCCGACGGCTTTGTACATTGGCTGTCGACTTGCGTTTGCGTAAGAGTCCACAATCAGCTGCCCTTGAATCCCGAAAGGTCGGCCAAGTGCGATGACGCTCTCCGCAAGATTTTATTAATAACAGATAAGACTATATGTTCAGACTACTAGCACACAAATTTCTTAACCCAAATTTGGTATTTTGCGAACTACGCGCTCGCACTAAAAGTGGAAGGACTTCCGCCAGGCTAGGTGTTGTTTGCTCGGGGACCTAGGTCCATCTAACCGTGTCGGTGTATTGTATTTAAACTTAGTGGCGAGAATAACTTCGTCAGCGCGATGCAGGATTGTATGACGTTTCTGCTAGCTATAATCTTGATTATCTTGTGGCGCGGTTTGTTGTCACAGTATTATACGCTTGTTCTATGGATTTTAAGACACGGATGGAGTTCTTAATTTCTTTAAAAAACATCCACGGACTGAGCACAGATGACCATGTTCATCGTACTCTCGTAGTGGGATTTGAACCTGCGATCTTTGGTTTCGTGACCAACGCCTCAGCACTAAACCAAGCGGCCGATTGATTAGGTACGCACATATAAAATTGAAACTTTTAGAATTGTGTACCAAAACCGTACGTTTTGGTAAAAAGGTTCATAGATTGGAGCGACATTTTAGATCTACTGAGCATGGATATCGTATATTAATGATAATAAAAAAGTTTGTGACAATGTTAACAATTTTCCCAAAGACAAAACCACATGAAGCTGCTAGTTAATTTAAATGAGTGTTGACATCACATTACGATCTGAAAAATAATATTACGATAAAATTTGAGACACAATATTTACCCATGGAATTATTAACAAAATAATATTATCAACAACATATTATGTTATGCTATTTGAAAGATAAGACTATAATTATGAAGACTTGGGTTATAGAGTGTCCATAAAAAATTAAGAAAGAAGACCACGACTACCTACTGCGAGCTGCTAAGAGGTTAATCTTATCAAAACGAGTAGATACATTTCTGAATAGTGGGAGCAGTGGTGGTAATGGTAAGGACACGTGCCTCTGGGCACGGGGTACGGGTTCAAACTAGACACGTACCTCTGGATTTACCAAATCAATGTACGTATATACTTATACCACTAGCTCGGCGGTGAGGGAAAAAATCGTGATGAAACCTGGACATTCCAACGAGTATGGATGTGATCCAAATTTGTCTGGTTTGGCAATATAAGAGTTACAAGGGTCAGATCGGCAGTCGCTTTAACTGGATAAATCCTGGATCATGGTCTAAGCGGACCCTGTCTAAGCGCAGGACATAACGCTAGGAAGATAATGCGTTACATTCTCTCTATCTGCCCTATGGTGAATGCAACCATATTCTAACCTCGGATTCAATTAATTTTCATAGAATAACTTAAAAAAAACACTAAAAACATTTAGCGTTTGTCCTAGTTAAAAATAAATGATGGTTACAGTATTTATTTTGCAACTACTTTTCCTCTGCTATCATGTTCTTGTCATATTATTGAGGCTTATATCGTAATGTCTACTATCTAGATTACCCTACTTACACTTACCTACTTGTACTACATAATATAAGATATTGATGATCCACGGTGACAGCGAAATGTTTCTGCTTACTCTAGAAAATGCTAAATGAAGAGAGTATTAAATATGCCCTAGAATGTTAAATACGCGAAATAGGCAAAAGATTAGGTATTCCGCGTATCTGGGGGCACGGCAGAAAAACTTTAAAGATTTTTAATATTGATATGCGTCACTATAAGATGCTGTTAATTATTACGTAACAACTTAATGCTTCGAGTACGGAGATTCCAGACACAATTGATTTTCAATTGTTATGGACCACGATCGTGGTCTTAGGGACTGGACGTATTAAGACAGAAAGTCGCTTAAGTAGAGACTGAATATATTAATAACGACTTGGTATTACATGGATCTCACAACTTTTTACCGTTGAACAACTGAGTTGCGAGACTTGGTTTTTTTGACAAGTATTGTTTTTGATGGGTTTAACATTCTTCTAATACCTATCCATCGTACGATACGATACTACTTTACCTAGTGTTGTGTAAACTCTCATTAAGGGTGTTTGTTATTTTTTACGTAGGGGCGTGTTTGGTCGTGATCAGAATTAAATGGATGAGGATTTAAGCTATTTCAGAACCATATTCGGATCATTCATTTCTCATATAAATGAGCAAATGTTGAGTTTGTAACTTTTAGGCTTTAAAAGATTACCCACAAAGAAGGACTAACTATTGAAACTGTAACTCCAACATGGCTCGTGTTTAACACCAATTTATTCAATAACGAATAAATAAACGATCGGTATTGTGCGACGCACAATGGACAGTTGGCGGGACGTCCAGCTGCTGTTGTCGTGGTCCAGTGCCCTCTATGCATCTCGCGTGCACTGTGCATCTCGCGTGGTCCAAGCGATGAGCGAGATTAAGCTTGTTAAATTGTATTGCAGGTACAGTAGCGTTACAGATTATTTTAACAGCGTCGGGAATTGCGATACTTGGATGTTAGTTATTGGCAATAAGTAACGAATTGATTAAGTATACATATAAGTAGGTACACATTTCTCGTAATTCTCATAAGGGGCCATCCATAAAGTACGTCACACGAATTTCATGATTTTTTGACTCCCCCCCCCCGCCCTTGTCACAGCTGGTCACATTTGTGGGACTCCCCCCTCCCTAGTGTGACATCACATGTTTTGCAATTTTACATCCAGAAATAGCAAATTATTTATTTATCTAATTATTATCTAATATAACATATATTAGATTTTGAAACGTGATGTGACGAAACTTAGGACCCCTCCCACCCCTTGTCACACCATGTCACACATCGTAGACCCCCCTCCGTCCCCCTTTACGTGTGAAGTACTTTATGGATGGCCCCTAACAATCGTAAAGTGCTATTAGAACGAGGTCCGAATTGCTGCCGAAGGGAGTTAACAGTTTGGACAGTTTGGTTGGAACACAGCCGCAACGCAAATTTCCATAGTTAGATATCTTCACATTTTTTGTCTACTGCTAAAAATATAGGACGGGGGACCAGCTAAATTTAAAAAGTGGTCAGTCAAAAATAAGTTTTGGAATCTCTACTAGACTTACAAATTGTCAACTGTTGCTCAAAATAGTCTTAAAATCATTCAACTGGTGGGTGGCACTAGCTCTGACCTGCATATGTCATCAATCATGTGTATTGTTTAAATAAATATTAAGCACTTAACAAAAGTCAGATATTATTTGACTGGCCCGTTGGTCGAGTGGTCAGAGACCGTGGCCACGAAACCAAGGGTCGCGGGTTCGAATCCCGCTAGGGGCAAATTTTTCGTGTGTTGGACATTTGTACTCGAATCATAGATATTTATAAACGTATTTAAATATGTCTATCCGTTCACCTAGTATCCATAGCACAAGCATAAGCTTAGTTTGGAACTAGGGAATTGGTGTGTCAGTCTGGAGAAATTATTTCGTCCACTCGGACAAAATAAGTAAAGGCGTACACTTGTACGCCTTCACTTGTAATTTAAAACTCTGTCACATTTTCCCTGTTTGGGGTAAAATTGCAAGTGCGTTGGTCCCTTCGCATTTCGTTCCTGACCAATCAACCCTCGCTTACAAAAGCAATATCACTCAGTATGGTTGCTATCGATTATATTCTATGCAGCTAGTATTGTAGCTTCAACGTCAATAACCTGTTATTTGTTAACGGTTGCATCAAGCACTGGCAGTTTGAACAACTTGTGAAAAACATTTAAATACAACACCGAAATAATATTATTTTCTTGTATCCGTGTATCGAAATAGGTATCTATTTGTGGACAGTAAATGAAACGTCAACTCAACTAGGTATCTTAGATCAGAAAAGAGACGCGATGTCGGCCGGACTATTTACATTGGTGTGTTAGTAACTAAATAGATACAGATGTGTCTTTGATGGCGTATGTTTAGTTAGTTAGTTAGTTAGATGTGTCTTCCCGTTTCTTCTAGGTCCATTAGATGATCATCGGGTTTGTACTTATATTTTTCTTTTCTTCAGTCAGTTTATTTAGAATGTGTGTATAGCTATTTAGACAAACAATTTGCCACACTTAGCACCGGTGGGTAGGTAATTGAACTTCGCTATACCTTTTTTTTCATGTGTTAAAATAAACATGCGATGCCTGCTATCAAATGTATTATTAATTTATTTTTGATAATTATTGTAATTGTAATCTATATTTAAGGTGGAAGCAACTAGGTTAATTTTCTGTAAAGTTTCTAAAAATATGTTGAACTAGCTTCTGCCTGCGGCGTTGCTCGCGTGGTACATCGATGAAACATAGCTTGTGTTGCTCAAAATAGTCTATGTATAAGGTATAACCTACTATTGTACAGTTTCATCAAAATCTATGCAGTATTTTTTGCGTGAAAGAGTAACGAACATCCACACATCCATCCATCCATCCATCCATCCATACAAACTTTTGCGTTTATAATATTAGTAAGATAAACGTAGGTAATGTATGACTTTGTATTTAATTAATTTGTATTTAAATGAAGGCAATGGATGGAAATATGCTGTCTATATAGTAGGTACATACATATTTACATGTAGTTGCCTAGTCTCGTTTGTGTTTACATTTCCGACTTCACGTTAGTCACAATTTATGTTTGTTTATATTAAATAGGCTGCGAAACATGATTTTTTTGGTTATCTTCTTGTGGGTTTACATTTTTCCTCTGGGACTTTGATCTAAATTCTTATCAATCTCCAAAAAATGCTTTTCATTAGCCAAATTTTTGATGATGATGGTTTTTTTTATGAATAAAAAGAAATAATTTAAATTCAAAACATTTATTGCACATCATAGTGGAGTCATAAGTTAATAATGTTGCCCATTTAAGCATAGCAATTTAATATCACAATGACCGTGTAACGGATTACTTGAGCTATTTTAAATATAAACAATAATCATTCTATGAAAACAATTTGCATTTTTTTTTTTTATGAGCCAGGTTTAATATGATCATGGCGTTGATACAATTTGGTATATGTAGTAGTCATATTAATCTATGGTAGCAGTTTATTAATTAAGTAGATGTAGGTAATTTGGGAATACCGGTAAAATATTGAGTATAGCAACCCTGCCCCTGACAAAACCGAGATGGTTAGACATAATTAACATCACCCACCAATTTTCCAGGTTTTGTAAGGCAAATTAAGCAAACACCAAGAACTTCACCGCAACATTATTGTCCATGTTGTTTATGATTGACTACACAATAACAAAGAAAGTAGGTAAGACATGACCCTTTCAAGGCCAAAAAATGTCATCTGTTACAGTATTTAAGAGACAAGCGTCGGCGGTTAGAAACACTCCTCCGTGTGTACATTCACTCATTAATCGTGCGCGTTTGCGTTCAGTCGCGTACACACGTCAGTTTCGAACCGCCCGCGGAACAGAAAACACGCCACCATGTCGCAGGATAACCTCACCGCGATGTTGTACAAAGCTAAGAATATGCAGTTGGTGAGTAACATTTACAAACAAATATAATAAAGGCATTGACGGAACGACAGCCTCGAATTATATAAGACTAAGAGTTGCGCACTGAATCGCGTCGGAGTTAAAATTAATCAATCGACTTTTCAAACAATACCGCACTCTACCCGTCTGTAGCATGTATAGCAGCAACAGACTTAATTATTTATGCTATAACTTAATCATATAAGCGAATCATACGCGGCTTCTTTAAGCAATTCAAAAGAACAAATTTGAATATCAATGTCAAGAGCGCATAGTTGCCGCGAACGCTTGCGCGTTTCATTCATATTTATTTCCTTTTAGATTAGATAATAAGTAGCCAACTAACTAAGTAATGTTGTTTCTTATCGGACAAACTTAGTTTAAAGTTATGTGAGTTTATTTTATTAAATCCGTAACATCCAATCTATAGTAGAGGTTTGCCTCGGCCTAGGTAGGGTTGCCAAGCTACCAAACCTAATAGCCGGACAACCCCACCAGTTTAGTCGGATACTTGGGTTAAAAAGCCGGACACCCACATATTTATTGAAAGACTGCGGGAGCGCCTGCGTTCGACCACGCTCGGCGCTTGCTGTTTCGCAAAATGTAAAAAGCCTACTCAAAGCCGGACATCGTTAATTAATTTTGGCTGGACACACAATCGAAAAACCCTAACTATGTCCGGCTTTATCCAGACACCAGGCAACGACTGAAATAAGAAAATAAAAAAATAATGTAAAACTGGTACAATATGATACACAAGTATGTTGTTTTGATGAAAGGATGTCGGTAAAAGGTGACTTTCAAGAAATTTTATTAATAAAGCACTTTATACAGTTAGTCAGGTTGATAAATTACATAATGCTTCTTGTTTATTCGATCTCCAGATTATTATTATATTAAAAAGGTCAACTTATCAAAACAGGTATAAATCAAAAGAGTATTAGGTCAATGTTCAAGCTGCGATAACAGGTTACCCTGCTAGTTTAATAGATTAAGAACCCGCACGTGACGCCTGATTTTTTATAATTTGACATAATCTAAATTTTATACAATTTTATTAATTACTAGCTGTACCAGCGGTGTCACCCGCGTTTATGGTTAATATTATAAAGACTATTTCCGTCATACATGATTTCTATGTAACTTTAACCAAGGTTACACACGCGACGGAAGCTTAAAAAATGGAGTAACTTCTTCCGTTTTCCCAACATTTCCCTTCACTACTCTGCTCCTATTGATTGTAGCGTGATGAAAAGTATACTATAACCTGCCCAGGAGTATGAAGAATAATTGTACCAAGTTTCATTAAAATCCGTCGAGTAGTTTTTGTTTCTATAAGGAACATAAAGACAGACAGACAGACAGACAAAAATTTTACTGATTGCATTTTTGGCATCAGTATCGATCACTAATCACCCCCTGATAGATATTTTGAAAATATATTTCATGTACAGAATTGACCTCTCTACAGATTTATTATAAGTATAGATATAATAAACGAATATTTTCAGTTAGAATGGACAGTGATGTAAAGCATCGCCCGAAAACTTTCACTTTTAAATTAATTGTGAATTGTAAATCTCAGACGAACAGGATTTAACGACCCCAACGCGATTTACCTGAAGAACTGTACTCGTAGTCGTCTTAATCTATTTTTTTAACATAATTTTACTTTCAAAATCAAACTGTCATTGGCGCCCAACTTGGGAGTTTCAATTATAACTGCAAAAAATAACATTTTTAGTGTTAGGAGTTTTATTGATATCAATTTTGTTTCATCCGCAGATACAAACGCCGATACCACAAATAGATGACGATGGTAAGTGTTGTTGATGTTTTTATTCTATCTTCTAATAAATAGGCAACCTTCACGGTTAGACAAAACATAAAAACGCAAAAGATTTTTTTTCTAATAAGACAAAAAACTTTGAACTTAACTTTACTTCAAGGTAGATAATTTCTTTAATTAATTCGGAGATACAGTTTGTTTTAAACTGTTGTGTATTACAGTAGAAACTAGAGAATAGCAATTTAATGTAGGTAACATCTGATTGTAATTTATGAATGCATTAAATAAATAAATACTTCAAATACATTGCACCACCACGGTTACTGGATAACTACATCAGAAACACAGACAAGCTCGATGGCGCATTCCGTAGTGAGCCTGCCCCATGCGCCAAGAGTTGTGAGTTCGATCCCCACCCAGGACAAATATTTGTATGATGAATACTTGTGTTCGTTCTGTGTCTGGGTGTTAATATGCAATATTTATGTATATATTTGTAACACCACTGTTGTTTCTGATATCCGTAACACAAATGCTCAGATCAATGTATGTGATGTCGTCGGATATTTATTTATTATTATTATTAAAAAAAAGAAACACAGGGTGACCTCTTTATTTCTTTTTCCCATACTTATTCATTTACAAAAAAAAAGCCGCATGTAGTCCGATGTACCTATGTTAAGGTCCCGCTCGCGGTAAAGCAAATACCTCAAATCTTTACAGCAGCGTGATAAAGCCACAGAATTAAAGACACTAAAGATCCGAAGAAATACATGTTTTTCGCCCGTTTTGGCCCCGTTCTTAAATACAAAGGGTGCGGGTTCGATCGCCGCATCACGACCAATTGTTGCTGATGCCATAGATATTTCCCGCCTGGGTCTTGGTCAAAACGTTTGTGCTACCTTTAACGTATCTGATTTTCCACAATTGCTTAAGCATCTTACTTTGGAACCTGCTATATGTCAATATTTATTTACAAAACGACCTTGACCATACTCCACTGACACGTGTGTAATATGTTGCGCGTGACCGTTGCAGAGGTACTCCTGCGCATGGACTGCGTGGGCATCTGCGGGTCGGATGTGCACTACTGGCAGTCCGGCTCCTGCGGACACTTCCTGCTCAAGGAGCCCATGATCATGGGCCACGAGGCCAGCGGGGTCGTCGCCAAGGTATGACATTATATATATTATATGAATATATATATATATACTAACACACACCTAGATATACTAAGTAGTAGGTATGTGCATTTCTTGTAGACATATAGGCACTCCGTGAGATAAGCCAAAAACTAGATGTGTAATTTTTTATCAGAAAAAAGAAAGAAAGAAATAACATTTATTGGACGCACAATTGTTAATACATACAAAAGAAAACAAAATTTGACAAAGAACAAAATAGTGCAAAAAAAAAGGAAAATCAGTTAAAAAAAAGCAGATTGGCGCCAATTGGGTGCCTGCCTTAGCATTATGCTACTGCGGCGTCAAGACAACGCCTCAGGAGCGCTGGTATTCTGGCGGGACCCATTTTTAGAGTGGCAACATTCAAAACAAGAGAACAAAATACACAAATATGAATAAAATGTAATAAAACCTCTATTTCTATCACGAATTTCTTATTTTTATTCTTTCGGACAGGATCAGGACAAAAGGTCCTGATATATTTTTTTCGAATAATGGTTTTTATTTAACTTTAAAATTAATATTCTCAATAAAAATCGAAAAGGCACCTAAAATGTTATAAGAGACACTCGGACAGTGAAGCGATGTTTTGTCTGGATGGCATTCCATCATAATCTGATCAGTAGCAACTTAAAGTGTAGGAACTAGAATACGCCATATGATGGGTAAATATATCTTGTTTGATTAGTTCGCCAAACCTGTTAGTTAAGCCATTTGCATGATTGATCGACAAACATACCAACTTGACACTCATACCTATCATTAGTTCAGGTTAATAGGAACACTTGACTAGACACTTGAAGTGTAATGTTTATCCTCTCTTTCATCTGTATACTTTCGTTATACAATAATCCTTTAAGACCAGAAGCGCCAGTAAAGAATATGTTACTGTAAAAGCCCGTATATTGGTCAATCTTAGGTTTTACTAGTAAATCTTAGGATTTACCGACATGAGTTGGTAAATGTAAACATTTCTAGGTTAGGTTATATTATGGGTTAGTTAGGTTAGGTTTATTAACCTGATTAAAGAAATACCTTACCTAACCTAACCTATAATATAACCTAATCTTAGTTAGGTTTGGTTAGGTAAAATTTTCCAAATAAAAAATCCTAAGATTTACTAAGTAAATGGTGGTAAAAGTTCGAATTGTACACCTGTTCGGACTTTTACCGTTAAGAGTTGGTAAATCTTAGGTTTTACTGGAAAATCTTAGAATTTACCATAGTTCGACCTATTACAGCAACAAATATACTTCACGCTTAAGTGAAATCTTAATGCAATTAGTTTCCTTAAATCTACCAAGTTAAGAACTCATTTGCATTGTTATGCAATTCTGTAGCGTTCATTTATGTTTACACATGTTGACACTGACACTCATTGTTAGTTAAGCTGTGTGTCATTGTAACATTAAGTTACTTACTTATCAGTTGAAGTGGCTTCGACAATGTTTAGATCAACAACTGATATAGGTACTCTCATGTCGTATAATACCACATGAGAGTTTATCAGTTTATCTTAGTCTCCAATGAACAAATACTTACTGATAATTACCAAGGATTAACTTTGCTTATAGCGTCTATAGATTTGTTTATAAAAAATTCTGAACGTCTCTAGCTCTTCATATTTCTTCTATTGATAATTTTAAAAGATTAAATTCAGGCAAAATATGTTCGTTTAAATAATTAACGTCCATAATAATTATTTGTCCCGGGTGCCTCTTGAATTCGACTTATTGTATCGATGTTGCTCGGTAAACACAGACATTGTTGCCTTTCAAATGCCTTTAATTAACCCGTCGTCACCGCCACGCCCGCGACCACGTACGTCAGCGGTACGCCCACCTGCGTAGTAGCCGTCAACTTCACAGTCGGATTATATAATTTATTATACACACAGTAGGTAGCTATTGCGGATATGTATCTAAACTGGTTTCGTCGCCACTCATACAAAATGGTAGTGTCCATCCGCCGGCCCATATCGGGCCGAAATCAAGTCCGATTAAATGTTTCAGACGACAGATGCCGAAAATACTATAAAGATACTATAAATAAGTAATACTTAGAAATTAAGTACTAAATTAGGCTAAAAGTACGGCTGAGTGAGTCAACTTTTGGTTAATAATTCGGCCTATTTTCATCTAAGGGATAGGCGTGGATGGTATTTTGAACCGAATGCCAATGGTTGGCCGAAAGTGTTCCCTAAGCCGAATTTAGTAGGAGACTACAAATCAGTTTTGGTATTTAAAGGTCTTTGGGGGAGTGGGCCACTATAGTTTGCTGCATGGATATGAAATTATTTGCTGTAATATCTAGCGCCAGATAAGGACCTAGATAGGACGTAAAAGGACCATTGTTTAGTGACCACTCTATTGAGAGCTCCTCGTTTCTATTATGGATCTCACAACTCCCGAATGACGGAACGGAAAAAAGAAAAAATGGTATTGCCCCTATGCTAGACAAAAAAAAATATTGTTTTGGACTAGAAGCTGCGTACGCCCATGAATGTACCTAATAAGATTATTTTTTTTCATAATATAAGAGCGTTAACATTTAGGTAAGCATCAAGATTCTTTGTAAAAGAAATAATAACTGTTAATATAATTTAATGAATTGCGGTTTATAAACTTGAGAACTGCGGCGATAACACAAATGCTCTTTAATATCGGGCGATTACAGTTGTTTGTTATTATTTTGTTCATTGCCGAGATAATGGACCACATAGGAATGTTCAAAACAACACTGAAATACCTACATACATATTTAAAACAGATTTAACAAACAAGCAACCAATTAGATACTGCATAAATAGGGTCCATGGTGGAAGCTGACATCTTTTATATCTGTTAAAGATGAATGTAGACAATTTGTAAGTAGGTACAATGTTTGTATATTCTGAAAACTTGTTACCTAATACTACTTATAGATATATGTAAATAGACTGCCTCGTTGATCTAGTGGTAGCATGTGCCTCTCTGGTCATGTGGAATTGCCGTCTCACCTAGGGTTGCCATCTCTAAAATTTGGCAACCAGGACAAGATACGTGAAAACCCCGGATTTTAGAGCCCAAAAACCCAGATATGTCAACAGGTTTTCTTAAGCATAGTCGGTGTAATAAAAAACAGTTGAAAATGAAGGTGAATTTAGCGATTCGGTTCATCGGTTGATCGCGGCGTGCGGGCACGGTGCGTGGGTCGCGAGCGGCCCAAGACTTTAAATTTTAAACCCGGACTACAAATGAAGCCCCACCCGGTCGCTCCCCGGATGCCCTTTAAACTAGGACAAATCCGTGGAAACCCGGACGGATGGCAACCCTAGTCTCACCGGACTATGAGAGTAAGGAAATAAAGAGTGCACTTGTGTTTGCGCACACACTTGTGCACTATAATATCTACTGCGCAGACGGCTAATCCTCGTTGATATTGGCCGTCATTACCAATACGGGTTAGGAGGTTATTATTAATATGTAAATAGTAGTTACGTACACAAACCACAGTTCCACTGAGCAATCATTATAATGTCAGGAAGACCGATAATACCATACATTTAGCAGGCCCTTTGACAGGGGTAAATGTTTTGTGTAATGAACATGAACATTACACTCGAGTCATGGATGCTTATAAAATAATTTAAGTAGGTATAATATCCATTATCTAACATCCATAACACAACCGCTTACCTATGCTTAGTTTAGTTACGATTACAAGATATAGTTCCAAACTAAGCTTAGGAGCTTCTTTTGCACACCAATATGTGTCTAGTAAGCCTGTAGAATTTTTCAGTTATAATTTTAAAATCTATAGTTACATAGGTACCTACATGTTTCCAACGGATAACTTTCGTCCGGCGCCCTACCGAATTCGCTTTTTACCATATCTACCTACGATTACCTCATACTAAATGATACGTGTGGTTCCTATCTAAAAATGATAATTTCGTAATATAACAATGAATGAAATTGGCAAGGATTAGGCGCATTTACTTACCTACATATTCCAAACAAAAAGACGCCGACAAATGATATTAAATATGTCAACATTTATTATCATCATCTAATCATAAATAAATTAAAGAAATTGTTTACAAGGCTCGTAATGACATAATATGAAAAACATGCAGACTATCTCATATTATTAACATTTTTACGATTCTATAGTACATAAATCATAAGCGGCGAAAATAGAACCCCTATCAGGATGACTTCATTGTCCATATTTGTATTCGTTAATCTACCAAGAGCCTCTTTCTCTAGAACGCATGGCTGAAATTAAGTAAGGTCTACAATCCCTTACAAAAAATTTTTCACATGCGTGTAAATGAATTAAAACCTATAAAAATCTAATCAATATTTCCTCTGATAATCCAGGTGGGAGCCAAAGTGAAGCACCTAAAGGCTGGTGACCGCGTGGCGATCGAGCCAGGTGTACCCTGCCGCTACTGCGAGTTCTGCAAAACAGGCCGCTACCACCTCTGCCCTGACATGGCCTTTTGCGCCACCCCCCCTTACCACGGCAACCTCGTGCGGTACTACAAGCACGCCGCCGACTACTGCTTCAAGTTCGTCTCTGCTCTTTGTATTTGTACCTTTTGTATATTAACAACAGTGGACCCAAGACCGCACCCTGGGGAACGCCTACTAACATAACTAACAGTTTAAATAACGCATCCACCTAATATTAATAAAAGTGGTCCTACCATCGAGCCCTGAGAAATACCTCAACTTCTTTAACAGACCTAACAAATCACTTGAATTATTTGAGTTCACATTCTATGCGTTAACAAAACAGATATCAGCTGTTATGCCTTAATTATTCTAATAATAACTAACAACTGCTTATATATAATGCTAATATTATCTACAACCTACCTATTACTTGGTCACGAATTACAATAAAACCGAAAATGCGATATATTCTGATTATCTAAGCCATTGGAGTAACGTTTGTATTTTTACTGTTCAATAATTTTACCACAGAGTAATAATATACTACGTACAAATTTTACTCAACATTTGATTTGGTATATACTAGTCGCAGTAGCAGTATTTTATGTATAAGACAAATATAATGCCACAAAAAAAATACTCCCATAAATCATGATTTAGATTTTATTAAATAACTAGCTAGATATTTTTCATTCAACTCGGCTTGATTGATTCAACTCGGCTACGAAATTTTAGACTAAATATAATTTGGTCTTTGTAAAGTATGCTCTTTGTTTCTGTGTCTACAAAATGTTAACGCTCTTTTCTATTTTTACTTGTTACTAACTAACTAACAATGTAATAATCATATAATGGAAATGGCATTTAACGTTATCTGTTGTGTAGTTTAAAACTTTAACCCTATGTTCTACTCCATCATTATTATATTACCATATCATCAGTGCTGTCTTTAACCTATTGGACGCCCTGGCTTTATTTGCCCAGGTGCAACGTTGCGCTAGAGGGCCCTCACGATCGGGGGGCCCTGGGCACGTACCCAGTCTGCGCTGACGGAATGAGGGGCCTGCATATCATTATCTAATATAAAGTACCAGAAGCTGAGCTGTGCTAGCATGGTATCGGATTCAATTAATTTAATTATTTTTGCTAAACTAATAAATTGTTTATTCTATGTCCCGTATCAAAACAAAAGAGGTTCTATAATTATTGGCTATCAGAAAACCGCACGACTTTCTCTGATTTGGTTTGTGTGACGAGCTACACACATCTCGATTGAGTATAATTCACGCGCCCCACCAGGTACATTAAAGTCCTGCGCTAGTCATCTCTCTGGTCAAGTCGTCAGACTATAAAAGTGAAGGAACACAATGCATCTGTGTGTGCGCAGACACTTGTGCATGTAATATTGCCTACGTAGTTGGCTATTCTCATCTAAATTGATTGCCGTGACCGAGATCGGTTACGAAGAGAATATTACTACCTACCATCACGATTGCAATCCCCGAAGGGATAGGCAGAGTCTAAGATAGCTATAAACTCCTGGAATCACATTTCAGCCAAAACTAGAATTATAAAATTGTGAATAAGTAGTGGCCAGTGGCTAGCTCGTCGCAAATCCAACATCCAAAACCCCATTAGTCTTTTATGACAGGCTGGGTGAGATCTAGGACCACGGGATGGGAGGAGGATATTATTAAACGTACGCTTGTCCAGGTTACCAGACCACGTGAGCATGGAGGAGGGTGCTCTGTTGGAGCCGCTGTCAGTGGCGGTGCACGCGTGCCGGCGCGGCGGCGTGACCGCGGGCCAGTCCATCATGGTGCTGGGCGCTGGGCCCATCGGCCTGCTCATCATGATGACTGCCAGAGCCATGGGCGCTAGCAAGATCCTTGTCACAGGTGAGTTGTCCAAAAAGAAGGAGAAGGAAGTAAGGACAATGAGGGGTGTACAAATTAAAATATCTGCCTACTAGACGGTATTATCGATAGTCTATATATCTATACTAATTGGCTCAAATTTAATAAATTGATAATAATTCATGCCAAATATTAAGCAATTATTAGGGTGAAGTGACTTTACGCCACAGTAAATCCACCAATAGTAGGTACCTATCTGGTAATAATCAGAATTGAAATGAATAAGAACAACAGACTTAAAATTGGAGTGACCCCCAACATATTTTTTTTGCTAAAAATTGCAAAACAAAAAATGTTGTTTGTGTAACTTAAAGAAACATGTTTTACAGAAATTTGGTCTACTTGGCCAGATCAGTTGCCGCTATAATATTTTGTTGTTTCTATAATAAAAGTTAGAAGCTATATTGTAACAGACTGCAAAACCACACGCGCGCTTGTCAAAACCCATATCCCTCCGCAGACGTCCTGCAGTCCCGACTGGACTTTGCGAAGAAGATGGGCGCGGACGCGACGCTGCTGGTCTCCCGCGACATGAGCGAGCCCGACGTGGTCATGAAGGTGCACGAGCTGCTGGGCAGCCACCCTGACTTGTCCTTCGACGCGAGCGGTGTCTCCGCCACCGTGCGCATGTGCATGCTGGTCAGTACACCATACACAGTACAGTTGGTTCCTAATCTTTATTGTTCCATTACCACTATTGTTTAATTATGCCCCGACACCGAAGGTGTAGCCGTGGTGTCATGCCCCAGAAGGGACAAATAGTGTCAGTCAAGGGAATCGAGAGGTAATATGTGGCTGGCTCGATGGCGCATTCGGCAGTGACCCTGCCCCATGCGCCAAAAGTTGTGGATTCGATCCCCACCCAGGACAAACATTCGTGTAATGAATACTTGTGTTTGTTCGGTGTCTGGGTATTAATTATCTACTGTTTAAGTATATAATTGTAATACCCCTGTTGATTCTGATATCCGTAACACAAGTGCTTAAGCTACTTACCTCGGAATCAGATCAATGAATGTGATGTAGTCGGATATATGAGTCAAGTAAGGAGAGCAGAGGAGCGCAGGAGACTTGTAGCCACGCGGTATTCGCGCGTATCTCTCGCGCTTCGGGCAGAAACACAAAACCATCAAAGTGGCATATATTTACAGATACATATTAAAACATCACCGACTAAACTTAATTACTGTCTGTAATTGTTCTTATATCTACAAAAGGCTATGGGTATATATTATTATGTATTTGATAAAACAAATTACTACCGCGTGGTATACACCCATATTGGCGAGAGGTGTGCCTGTGCACTACATGTGTGTTGGGGAAAATGACACCATTCATATTTAATTTTCAAATATTAATTCCGTAAAAGATAGTATCGTAGTACCTATGTATATTGAAAAACCTTTTTGATTTTGAGATATATTTAATCTACGAATATAAATTTTACAAAAACTGCTTAATATTTAGTCAGTTGACTATACCAACTAGTGACGTCATAAACTGACCCGTACAAAATCTATAAAGTGATTGCGTTTTGACAGCTTTTAAAAAGTATATCAATTTGTTTATTTTGTTGTTTGTGTATTATTGTAAAGTTATTGTATTTTAGTGCCAAATAAACGTTTATTCATTCATTAATTCATTCAATTGACTTGCCAGTCAACATCCCTATTCTGCAGTAAGACCTTAACCATTTTAGCTTGCATGTTTCACTTGATCTTAATTGAATGCTGTGTGTGCAGGCGACGAAGTCGGGCGGCGTGGCGGTGCTGGTGGGCATGGGCAGCCCGGAGCTGACGGTGCCGCTGGCGGGCGCGCTGGCGCGCGAGGTCGACATCCGCGGCATCTTCCGCTACGTCAACGAGTGAGTTCAACGACCTATTATTAGATGTATATATAAATAACTAGCTGTGTCCGCGGTTTCACCCGCGTTTATGGTAATGTTATATAGCCCTCCTCAATAAATGGGCTATCTAACACTGAAGGGTTTTTTTTAATCGGACCAGTAGTTCCCGAGATAAGCGCGTTCAAGCAAACAAACAAACTCTTCAGCTTTACATAATACTGGCTGACCCGGCACTTCGTAACGCCCAGTTCTCGGATTTTCAATACCCATTTTTTTTTCGTGCAACTTTTATATTTTTCTTTTATAAGAACCTGCATATGATAATAACAAACACAACTAAAAAGAATTAGCGAAATTAGTTCAGCTGTTCTCGAAATTTGCGCTTAGCAACACCTTCAGCGATTTATTTTTATACCATAGATTAACTTATAGGAGGTCAAGTCTCATGCTGAGATTGAGCTACAATTCAAAAGCGGCAGTAATGCGCATAATTTAACGTTTAAAATGAAAGTAATCCATATGGTGTGAAAATAAATTATTAACAGCAATAATTATTATCAGCAATGTTTCGCTATTTTTAAAGCCATATTTGGGGGTCTAACTGTAATTTTTAACACATGAGCAAGATTAGGAGGTTCTACTCATCTGGATGACTAATCAAAGTACTAAGAAAACCGGAATACTCTGATAGTTCTGATGTTAAAATTTATGCAATATTTTATTTGCACAGGTACCCGATAGCATTGAGACTAGTGGCGTCAGGTCAGATCAACGTGAAGCCGCTGGTGACGCACCACTTCGCGATGGAGGACACGCTGCAGGCGTACGAGGTGGCGCGCCAGGGCTCCGGCATCAAGGTCATGATCCACGTGCAGCCGAGGGACGCCAACAACAAGACCAAGTTCCACGCGTAGGACCTGCTGATGGTTTAAGTGGAGGGCACGAGGGGAGGGGGGGAGTCAGAATCAAAATCAACATACATACTATCACACTTGTTATCCCCAACCCAAAGGATAAATTCGCCATCAACCAAAAATTAAATTAATAAAATCAACGCGCGGAATCCCCTGATATTCCAAATAGCAGTATAAAATAAACCGATTTGTGTTAATTGGAAAATAAAAAAAAAAGTAAGTAATTTTTTTTTTGTTTAGAAATTGCATACGCGTTCCAAAATTTTCGATAAACAATACCAATGCAAATTTGTAGCCCATTTTAAAACAAAACTTGTCCAATAAACACACCAGTAAAATGCATCCGCTGTGTTTTTCGTATGTGTACCTATATGTTTAATAGTGCGTCGCAAGTACTTACGTACAAGTGCTTTGATATGTCTACAGCCAGAGTTTGCTTAAGTTGTACAGGTATTAAAATGTTTAATAATTAAATGTAAACACGTCATATCGTAAATCTTTAATTTTTATTGCATCTAATTAATGTTATCATCAGCGAATTGATGTCATGAGATTTTTAATTAAATTTTTTTACAACATTTTCATTATTTGTTTTTTCGGTGTGACAACATGCAGTAGCTAATTCGTGTCATTCACGAATTAGCTACTGCATGTTGTTAAGAATATACATATAACAAGTCTTATCTAAAATGCTTTTAAAATATTATCGATATTCATTTGTATATTAACCATATCAAAAAGTACCATTTCAAACAATAATGTTAATCAATTTGAAATTGATAAAAGTTCTTGAAATCCTTTTAAAATATGAAATGAAAATATTAAAGTAATATTTGATTAGGCATAGATAGTATTGAAAAATGGCTGTTCCTATAGTTGATAATAAAACACAATATGGTACAACATAAAATTTATAAATATATTTACAGGATTGTTTTGTATGTAAAATTTGTTTAAGCTTGAATATGTAAATATAAAGTAAAGTACAAGAAGATATGTACAAGAATTATACATTAATGTGGAGCTATTTTTGTATTAAAATCATTTTGTTAATGTGATGTTTTTATTTTTTTTGAAAAAGTCTATCCCTAAGATTATAACCTACGGGTAGTCACTGACTGAGCTGCTAATCTTAAACTATTAAATCAATTGATATCAATAGACAGGTGAATACTTCCTTGTAAGTCTTTTCGGAATATTCAAATTATGTATTTATAAATAAATTCTCCAAACTGACACACCAAATCCCTAGTTCCAAACTAAGCCTACAGGCTTGTTTTATGGATACTAGGAAAACGGGTGACGGAACATGACTCAAGTACAAATGTCCATGTTCATCACACGAAACATTTGCCCCTATCGGGACTCGAACCGCGACCCTTGTTTCGTGGCCAGAGTTTCTGACCACTCGACCGACGGGCCTGTCAAGCTATATTAGATTCGATAGCTTTCATCTTAAATTAATACGTCAAAGTAATGCTAGATAGACACAATGTCGGACAGTCCAATTTATCCTACAATACGGCTATTTTATAAAATGGTCTGGTGAACGTGAAACTAGCATGAAAGCAGCCTTCATCGTTTCTTACGGAAAAACTTTTGGCATGTCAACAGTGGCGTACCTATAGGTACCATTCGAGGCCCGTGGCTAATTCATCGGACGAATTATTATTTAATTTGGATTTATTTCTCGCGCCAAAGTGAAATATCTTTAAGTTGAGAAATAATTGCTAGGCAAGAACCACAGTTGGCACATTCTTTTTTTTTTGTCTCAGATCGAAATGGGCCAAGTCCCAGACTAACATGGGACTCCCAGACCAACATGGGACATGTAAAAGGCGACTAATAGTTTACGGGCTTTTGGGTATGTGACTAAGTAGGCGACGAGCTAGCCACTTGTCACTCCTATTTCACAGCTTACCATCCAACCCAGCCCACTGTCCCATGTTGGTCTGGGACTTAAAAAGAATATGCGAACTGTGGTTCTTGCCTAGCATGTCGTAAAAGGCGACTTATGGTATATCGGGTTTTGGGTGTGTGATTGTGTAGGCGAAAGGTTAGCCGCTTGTCACTGCTTTTTCATATTTTGCATCTAACCCAGCCCGGCTTTATTTTTGGATGAATGTGGTTAAAGGGGCATGCTGCCCCTTTGACTTTGCCTACCCCTTCGGGGATTATGGGCGTGATGTTATGTATTTATGTATGTATGTAAAAACGGACTAGTAAAAAAAGAAGGACACCGCGCCACCAACTAGACGTTAAAGCTCCTCAGGTGCTCCAACCGGACACGCAACTTACGTCCCAAGTAACACACAAGCATGATAACAGTACTAATGCGACTCATAACACAGTTAATAGTTACGTAACATTTGTGTTACAGTTAAGGAAATAGCTAAATTCTGACTAACGTTGTATTACGGCTATTATAATTTTTTAAGCTTAGTAAAATTTGTATAATTTCGGCTTCTTTCTTAAGGCTTAGTAATAACTTTTATTCTCAATATTACACAAACGTTTCTAAGCTTACAAAGTTTCACATAGCTTTAATTTGCATAACAGTAAGCTAAAAGATAACAAGCTGAATAAACGTAATGTACAATACTATTATACAAACATTATTAAGCTTATTGCTGTTAAAAATGCTATATTCTGTATAAAGTACCCTCAGCAACTAGATGCTGAATAATAGTGTTAAAATTCGGTTTTAAAATGCTTGTATCTGAATAACAGCTTTAATATTATTTTGAAATCTTATAAGGTTCTTTATTTTGCGAATTATTCAGCTGCTGATAAAAAGTATTTTCTGGGTTCTAATTAAGCTTATATTGGTATAAAAGAAATGTAGACATAGTTTATAACTCTATTACACATACTTCTATTCTTATACCGAAACTAGCAGTTTTAAAGTTAGTTAAACAGTATTTACACAGAAGAATGCTGAATATTGCTTTATTTGTAGATATTTATTAAACGTTAGTTGTTGTAAGGTGGGCGTAGGCAGCATAGTGTTTAGTAAACTAGCTGTGGAAGAAAGCGGTCAAGCTAACCTTAACAGTCAAGTGCGATCGTACGTAGAAGAGTGTTCCGTACCCGCAATTTCATATACAGACTGTGTGGGTGACGATGATTACACATCTAGTGGAGATGAATCAGATGAGAATATTAACGAATTAAAAAATACGCGCGGTCCGAATCATTTTATTCTAGCGTTTTGTATTTGTAGTACATTCAATGCGGTAGTATAAATCTACCTTTTGTTGTGTCCGAGGTTTTGAATTTGTCTATACTCAAATTATGTGTCATTATGATATTATTAATACGTATCTTTAAATAAAAAAACTATTGTATACCTATCTATATTGTAATCAGAATGTCGAAAACGGCTCCAAGAATTTTCATAAAATTTAGTATGTAGGGGGTTTCGGGGGCAATTAATCTATCTAGCTAGGTTTAATTTTGTTTTAGGTTTCCGTTTATCTATACTTATAATAAATCTGTAGAGAGGTCAATTCTGTACATGAAATATATTTTCAAAATAACTATCAGGGGGTGATTAGTGATCGATACTGATGCCAAAAATGCAATCAGTAAAATTTTTGTCTGTCTGTCTGTATGTCTGTATGTTCTTTTTAGAAACAAAGACTGCTCGACGAATTTTAACGAAACTTGGTACAATTATTCTTCATACTCCTGGGCAGATAGTATACTTTTCATCACGCTACAATCAATAGGAGCAGAGTAGTGACGGGAAATGTTGGGAAAACGGGAGAAGTTACTCCATTTTTAAGCGTCCGTCGCGTGTGCAGCCTTGATGGTTAAAGTTACATAGAAATCATGTATGACGGAAATAGTCTATATAATATTAACTATAAACGCGGGTGACACCGCTGGCACAGCTAGTGTAGGTATAGTATAATATCCGTTTGTTTTCAGACAATGAAAAACTGCTACATTATCATTAGAATAGATGGGGAACCAAAAGAGACCTCGTTTCTTTTCCCTTTTTAGCATTTTAATAAGGTATGCAGTACATACGAGCAGTTAACTCAAACTAGACATAGGTACGTAAGTTGAAAAAAAAAAAACATGATTACCACAGCTTTTTTTCTAAATAAAACAAAATAAAAAAAATATTTTACATCCTTTTTACATTAGATTGGTATACCTAAATAGCTTTAATTCATTTGCTTAATTATTTTTTTTTTTATTTAAGTGAAATGATTGCATTATATACACATTTGTACATACATTCTTGTACATTAACTTATTTCTATCATTAAACTTCGATATTGAAGCGGCGCGTAAAACCAATAGTTACAGGACATACGTTATTGACGACAAAATTACTTGCGCAATATTATTTCACTTGTATAATAGCTAAAACTCGTATTTTTAAAAATTACTTAACAATTCCAAGTATTCATTCCGTCCACATTAATATCTTAATAAATATTAATGATGTCAACAATTTCTTGAAGGAAACACACATTTTGTTTGAAATAGTGTGGTAAAAATGTGCTTATAGCTGAGTAGTTTTTGAATATCACAGCCACAAATATTTATCTGAATAAACATGATAAAACATCTGTGTATAAGTAACGACTGCCGTTTTTCAGACGTTATTAAGCTATGTGGACAATTACATTGCTACTACTCAGATTTTATATTGCTATTATTCAAATTAAAGCATTTAAAAGTGTGCCCAATTTGCTTGAATAAGAGCTGAGTACAAGTTTACTCAGACATTAATCAACAGCTTTTTAAGCTTATCGCTCCCGGGTTTGCTGTTACTAAGACCTTATACTGCTATCTGTGTTACTTGGGGTCACACATTGACATAATAAGTGCTCCAAATGACAGATACCCGATATCTGATATCCAAAAGTATCGCACTCACACATACATAAACGTGGCTTCACGATATAGTATGACAGAGTGGAGTCCTGCTTTTTTTTCTAGTCCGTGGGTGCAAAATCTCTTAATGGTTCTTTAACTCGTCCGTACAAATACTGGTCGTGTTTCATACGAATACTTGTCTGTCTTACAGTACCTACCTACTATTTACAGATAAATGTTGTATGATGATGTTGCGAATATTATTGAAGTGTTATGAATAAATTTAAACTGATAAGTTTATTATTTATCTTATAATTATTTGCTATCGGGTATTCCAACATACAGCCCTACATACATTTATAAACAACCCCTAATCTTGGAATATTAATGAGATAATAATATTTATGATACTCACTAGATGTCAAGGCAATATGTATTGATATTGACAATTGTTTTGTTCTTTATTAGGGTTCCATACTACGATAAATAAATGGGATGAATTTATAGTAGTAGAGAAATACACAACATTTTTTCAAATACGAATGAATCATGAATTAATTTTGATGGATATTTTAGTTTATTGTTAGTTAAGTCTGTAATTTACACTACACTACACTAAAAAGTCTGTAATTAATTAATTCTCAACTAAATGCAGACTTTTAAGCAATCTTTAGCTCTAAAATCTTTGCGCACGGAACCGTGAGTAAGGCTATTCGATTATCCTTTACTTCTTTATCTCAACCAATTTGACAGAATTGTGTAATATATTCAACTTGAGGCATGTATCGGAATCAGTTCATTTCGACAGTTTAACGTGAAATCTGTGAGCATGGCGGAGAATTACGCAGCGGTATTGCATGGCCCCAATGATATTAGAGTTGTAAGTACCTATAATGTCTTTTTATAAAAAATAAATATCAGACTACATCACATACTCACATCTGACTCCGGGGTAAGTAGCTTAAGTACTTGTGTTACGGATATCAGAATCAATATATCCTTAAATATTAGATATTAACACCCAGACCCAGAACAGACACATGTATTTATCATATGAATGTTTGTCCTGGGTGGGGATCGAACCCACAACTTTTAGCGCATGGGGCAGGGTCACTACCGAATGCGCCATCAAGCCAATCATCGAGTCTTAAGCCAGGTTATAAATTTCATAAAAGATTTTCTATAATGTAAAGACACTAATGTAACATACCATTATCATAGAATTTGAATAGTTGGTCGAGACCCTGCCCACGAAACAAAGGGTCGCGGGTTCGAATCCCGCTAGGGGCAAATTTTTCGTGTTATGAACATGGATATTTGTACTCGAGTCAAGGATGTTTACGTATTTAAGTAGATATGTCTATCCGTTTACCTAGTATCCATAGCATAAGCATAAACTTAGTTTGAAACTACGTAGGTACGTCCCGTCCCTTAGTTGAGGTTACCATAGACCAGAATCCTAAATTTAGCGAGTAGTTATTATATTGAAGCACAGAGTAATAATATACTACGTACAAATTGAAGCAAATGTCTTTTTACTCTTATGTAAAGCGAACTAGATACGTAAATTGGATTAGATAAAGTTACGCGACCATAGTTATTTAAATAAACGTTTTCCTTATTAGTAAAGTTTCACAGCAGCTCTCAGATCAACCAAAAACCTTTTTCTGTTGATCTGAGCAGCAGCTAAACAAAACCTTTACGTTGTATTTCAATAACATAAATTTGTTTCCTTAAACATGATAGTACCACAGAGTAATAGTATAACTATGTACAATATAGTACTTACTTATTTATACCTACACACTTATTAGTATGTAAGTATCCAAACAGATTTAAAACGAACATATTTGTTTTTTTCAGGAAAAAATTCCAATTCCTGAAATCAACGATAATGGTAAGTTGATTGAAATACTGTTAATTTTTATGTACTTACTTATTTTTATGATCAGTTCCTTACCCGCTCCGCTTAAATTTGGAAGTGTACACTACATCTAATAAGCAATATTTTCTGGGTAAAAATAAACTAAAAAGCTGGGTAAAAATATACAAAAAAAAAACAAAGAATAATCAAAAAATACGTGTTCAATATTTTTTTGTAATTTAACTGACGGACTTAAAAATATGTTTAGTCAAGTAGCCTATTCACTGTAGGTAGAACATACACTGTATAACTAATCTATGTGTTTTGCAATGCTACAGAAGTGTTAGTGAAGATGGTAAGCGTGGGCATTTGCGGGTCCGACGTGAAGATTTACACCGCGGGCCGTTGTGGGTTGGAGGAGCTGACCGAACCGCTGGTGTTAGGCCATGAGGGCGCCGGACACGTTGTCAAGGTCTGGAAATCAAGGAAAGCATTCCTGAAAATATATTTCATTTTAAAATAATACATTATATGTCTAGGGAATTAGGGTAAGGGGATCAAGTCCCAAACAAATTCTATCCCAATATTCTAGTTTCTATCTTTCCTATTATCATATTATTATCTACGCAAAGTACCTAAGTATAATACTAGAGGTAAAGTTCATATAACTCAAATGTAATCAGACAAACCCTTTTGGTCAGACAGGGGTCCTCCAATCTGGAAGCCCCTGAGAAACCTGCACGTTACACCATCCCGGAATTTGTGAAGTCCCGGATGCATTCTTCAAGTTTAAAAAAGGCACAGGAAACAATGCTAATAGTGTCTATCCCTACAGGTGGGCGCCAAAGTGACGACCCTGAGCGTAGGCGACCGCGTAGCGATCGAGCCGACGCAGCCGTGCCGCGCGTGCGCGCTGTGCCGGCGCGGGCGCTACAACATTTGCGCACGCCCCGGCTATTGCGCCACCACCGGCTGTCCCGGGAACCTTTCGAACTACTACAAGCACGCCGCAGACTTCTGTCATAAGTATGTCACCAACACCTTCAATTTTCCCTTCTTCCTACTGATGGTTGCTAAAGATCAGGGTCTTGACCGAGCTACTACCAAACACAGAGCAGCCGTTATGGGTAGGATGGGCTCAACCATCACTCGACCTTATGAATCTTTACACGAGTAGCTCGCCGACTTGCACTTGCTTGTCGAATTATCGGATAACAACCTTTTCAAAGGTTGGAACCGCGCCTGCCTACTAGCCATCCTTTCAAACAATCCCTGAATTATAATGGTGACCATGAGCCAGCTTCACCTTAACGAAGGAAATGTTTACGAAGCGTCATATAGATCGGCTGGTTTATAGAAATTCCAGGGCCTTGTTATTAGATAAGAAATGTCTACCACTTCCTTCTAGGATTGTCACACTACCTATCAGAAAAACAATATAGTTCGAGTACAACTCTCGTCTATAGATAAATCCTTAAAATATGCCTCTCGCACACTCGCAGGATCCCTGAGAACCTATCAATGGACGAGGGCGCAGCCGTGCAGCCGCTGGCCATCGCCATCCACGCGTGCACGCGCGCAGGTGTGCGCCTAGGCGCTTCGCTGGCCGTGCTGGGCGCCGGGCCCATTGGCGTACTGTGCGCGCTCACCGCGCGCGCTATGGGTGCCACCAACATACTCCTTACGGGTGAGCCAGGACTTATGTACTTGTATAACAATAAAAACACGCTGTGATTAATATGGTAGCACCATGCGTATTTTTTTCAAAACAAAATATGTAAACAGTGAACTTATTACTATCCCTAGGTGTATGCTGTATTTTATATGTAGATGAAAGTAGGATCTACTGAGCTTTCGCTCAGTAGATCCTACTTTCATCTACAGTAGGATCTACTGAGCGAAAAAGTAGCAAGTTTTTTTTCTTTATTAGATACTAGCTGTGCCAGCGGTGTCACCCGCGTTTATGGTTAATATTATAAAGACTATTTCCGTCATACATGATTTCTATGTAACTTTAACCATTAAGGCTGCACACGCGTCGGAAGCTTAAAAAATGGAGTAACTTCTCCCGTTTTCCCAACATTTCCCTTCACTACTCTGCTCCTATTGATTGTAGCGTGATGAAAAGTATATTATAACCTGCCCAGGAGTATGAAGAATAATTGTACCAAGTTTCGTTAAAATCCGTCAAGTAGTTTTTGATTCTATACATACAGACAGACAAAAATTTTACTGATTGCATTTTTGGCATCAGTATCGATCACTAATCACCCCCTGATAGTTATTTTGAAAATATATTTCATGTACAGAATTGACCTCTCTACAGATTTATTATAAGTATAGATAAGGCTTTATCTTATGCTATTAATAGACAGAGATAATTTTGATGCAGTCGCCAAAACTGCATTTAACCGTACATTAAGTTGTATAGTTCGTTTGCAATCTTAACGACTGTACATTGAAAAACACGTTTCATTAATACGCCCCATACTCGTACGAAAAGAAAATAAAAAAAAGATCGGTAAAAGTACCTATCGATAACTCTATCGAGACTTTTTCAAAGAGGTACATATATACCTACAAAATAATATTTAACTTCGGTTGCGTATTCCAGACGTGGTCCAGTCCCGGCTGGACGCGGCGAAGGCGATGGGCGCTGACCACACGCTGTTGGTGCGCCGCGAAGACTCCGACCAACTGGTCGCCGACCGCATTGTGGAGCTTCTAGGCGCGCAGCCGGACATCACCATAGACGCTTGCGCTTATCCTTCTACACAGAGAGTTGCTATGATGGTATGGATATGACTTTTTCATCGATGGGAATGCCTAAGACCAGATTAACTATGTCAGTGCCTGAGCGATACCTCTTGAACTGTCTTGTACATAATCGTGTATCGTGCACGTAGCTCGCGCTCTGCGTCATGGATAATACGGCTCTGGAAATGTCTTACGCATCGTCTCGGTATTCTGGAGAACGATGTGGCATGTAGAACTTCCATGTCAATTTTACAAAATTGCCATGGAATTCTCTCCCAGGATACATCCACTCTAAACAAAAGCCTTCCCCAGCTACGACCAAACTACCATTGCCATACTTGGTAATTGGTCAAAATACGTTAGTTAAAGGTAAAGTAGTGTTTGTACTATACGAAACACTACGAAAATTTTAAGGCGTCTGATAAATTTAATAAATCCGATTAAATCTAAGTATTAGATATACAATGCGAAAGTGGAAGGATGTAGGACCCGCGGAAGGCCCAGGCTCACCTACCACGACCAGATTGGTCGTGTATTAACAGAAGGTGATGTTAGTAGTCATAAAAACCATAGAGCTTGTATGAAAAGGATTATGAATGTTGAAGAGGCGAGTGAGGTGTGTAAGGATCGTGCCATATGGCGTTCGGTTCACTTTGCCTACCCCGCTAGTGAAGTGGCGTGATGTTGAGTTAGTTAGTTATATCTATTATCTATCAGATGACGCGCACGGGCGGCGTGGTGCTCGTGGTGGGCATCGGCGACGCGACTGTGGAGGTGCCGCTGGCGGGCGCGCTGCTGCGGGAGGTGGACATCCGCGGCTCCTACCGCATCGCTGACACGTGAGCTATACTGCTTAAGCGATAAACTCAACTTTCTTTGAAAGACACCAACTACCAGCATTTAGTTTGCCTAATATATCCCTAAAACCTCCATACTTAAGGAAACTTACATAGGTACTCATTGATTTACATTGATCTAATAAACACTAGACCACGATAGCAGCAGATTCGAAACTCGCTAAGTGTCATGTGAAATAAGTTGGTGATCTGATTCCTACTACTCTACTTGTTGACGTTAAGACATGCCAGAATTGACTGTGATCAATAACTACTAAAACATGGCTTTTACGAACAAATTAAAAAAATATTTATGATATATTGAAACACTTTGTATGGAATCGATTTTGGGACGGTAATAAGTGGGCCGGGAAGTTAAGCTATTTATTAAATTATGTTATAGAATTGCTTGTGCAATACTTAGGTACAGAGAAGAGGAGATACCCCCCTGGTAAGCCTAAAAGGTACAACTGAACTTACTGTCAATCTCCCTCCCGGGAGGCTGATCCACATGGTCCAACAGCTGCATAGACCCATGTGCTTGTTTAATTATACATATGGTGTGTCCTTCCACATGCGTGTGCACATGTACCAAGTAGATTCTGCAGTGTCTAGATCAGTGCTTGTGCGTGTGCAGGTACCCAGCTGCGCTGGCGGCGGTGTCCCGCGGCTCTGTGGACCTGAAGCCTTTCATCACGCACCACTTCCCGCTAGCGCGCGTGGCCGACGCGCTCGCGCTCGCCGCCAGCGGCGCCGCCATGAAAGTCATTATACACATCGAATAGCCGTGCTTGTTTTATTTTAACACAAGAGTGCTCTATCAAGGACCGAATTAACTACGCGTTGGTAATCTCAATACGTCACGTCTTGGGGCCCAAACTTCCTTTCATCGCACAAAGCGGGCTCGGTAAACAATAAAAAGAACCAGAGTGATTTTTATTACGGCAACACATTCGAAGGTTTCTAATAAACAAATCCTGAATTCCTCAACACAAGCCAACTTTGCACAATGAGGGAATTGACTCAATTCCAGACCCGTAGATCACAGAGGTGAAGACTTCATAGACCTTACCTAGCCAGGCCAGACCAGCTTACCTAATTACAAACAATCATGTTAACAGCCAAACATTTACCAGCGACTTTGGGAAGACGAGGTGTTTTGTGGCCAGGGTGCCATACCACTAAACCAAGCAGTCTCTTATCTGAGCTAAGCATCGTAAAATATATCATTTCGCAAAATTTATAAGTACACAGGGCACAACTGAAAAGTAATAACAATTAAAAAGCTTCTTCAGAACTAAAAATCATTTATTTACAATTATCACCTGCATTCTCTTTAGCAAACATAACAAGAACTGAGAACATAAAAAAAAAAATTAAAACAATTCAGACGCAGGATGAAACTACACATTTATTCGATATTTTTCATCAATTAATTTCATAGATAAATGGATTAATTATACATTTATTAATTATGAACACATCTTGGACGTCGCAATATTACAAATATGAATGAGTTTTCCAAGTCAAATATGCAATAGATATGCCATGCTATCTGTGCCGGTGGTTCCATTACTATATTTGATGATTCCTTCTTGAAAGCAATTGAATTTCATTTACCTATTATTCTGACTGACACACACGTTACCAGTGGCGTAACTATAGGGTGGCAGGACTGGCCAAATGCCACGAACCCCGAGGGCCCCCTAATTAAGGAATAAATTGCCGTGGGTCTCAAAGTATAGTCACGCCACTGCGCGTAACCCGACTATTTGAGGCCCGTGGTATTTTGATCATTTAGATTAGAATCCTTGTACAATGACAGTGCTTGTTCCATTTCAATGCTAGAAAATTGCATGATTTATTAGACTACCAGTCATTTTACCGGTCCATCCTATAGTTACGCCACCAAATTGCACCAAAACGTTTATAATATAAACGTTTTGGTGCAATTTGATAAATGTCATCTTGGCGTTTCAGTTGAGCCATCTATAAAATATTTTCAAGAAACTTTCAACATTGAAGGTAAGTAGTCGCCAAAGTTTATGGACATTATATATTGATATAAATATATTTATGTACTATAATGTAATGACATCAAGAGGCAAGTTTGAATAAACTAAAATCACAGAATCAAAATAAACTTTTCATATTATTTATCAGAGTAGAGAGTAATGTTAAAAATTATCATCATAATAAACTTTATGTACTTGGAATAAGATGTAAACTAATTAATACCATTAGAAAAAAAATAATTAGGGTCATAAAACAGTTGTGATGTTTTGAACGTAACTTTAACTCAAGTGTGCTTTGCACATATGACGGAGGGACGGGAAGGCTCCCTTCTCTCCCAATTTAACTTTCCTTTAAGGGCTTAAGATATTTTTTTTTTATAATATGATACCAGGAACATTACTGGACGGCCCAAAATAGTCATGAGCAATAGAGCTATTTGTAACGTTGCAATAAGATTCATTATTGAATAGGGTTGTTAGATTGGCTTCAATAGTGACCAATGAAATATAATTTTTAAGTCGCTTCAATAAGATTTATTATCGAATCGATTTGTATAATTAGTGGTCTAATGTAGTATATAAAAGAGTATTTATATAGTTGCAATAAGATTCATTATTGAATGGGGTTGTTAGATGAGCTTAAGTAGTTAAGACCAATATAATATAGTTTTTAAGTCGCTGCAATAAGATTTATTATATTGTATAATTTGACAGGCCCGTTGGTCGAGTGGTCAGAGATCCTGGCCACAAAACCGAGGGTCGCGGGTTCGAATCCCGCTAGGGGCAAATATTTCGTGTGATGAACGTGGACATTTGTATTCGAGCCATGGATGTTTATAAACATATTTAAGTATGTATATCCGTTCACCTAGTATCCATAGCACAAGCATAAGCTTAGTTTGGGACTAGGGAATTGGTGTGCCAGTCTGGAGAATTTATTTATTTATAATCGGTGGTCTAATATAGTCATGAGCAATATAATAGTTTTTGTATCGTTGCAATAAAGTTCATTATCGCATGGCAGCATTGTTGTTCGTCGCTCAGAGGTTGAGGCGCGACGGCTTGAAGACGCCGGGGCGCGTGTTGAGCGTCGCGCTGTTGCCGCGCGGCAGCGGCATGCTGCCCAGCTTATTGCCTGCTGTAACGGAAACATACTCTTTAGTGAGAAATTTAATTATGAGAATTAAAGTACAATGTCGATTATCAAAACTATTTGGGGGACGGACAGGGGTGTTTGGAAAATCGGTTTATTCGGATATTTAACAAACACACACTTTTACTAGCCATTTACTTATATTTCAAGGAACTTTAAACCAATTCTGCTAGGTATTTGGTTCAGTATAAGTTCTTAACTAAACTGAAGCATTCCATTTAAGTAATTTTGGTGAATTTCTAACTTTCCTTCATTCAGTAGTTGTTTAATATTTGTCGACTTTTGTATTTTGATGTTACATTTAATATTCAATTACGCATTTTTTATTAGAAACTTTAAAATTTTTTTATAGCGCATCTCACCAGTGGATTTATTGGCCGCCTTAGCTCGTTCTATGGCTGCTCTACAAGCTTTGGTTTGGTCAATTGAATCAGTCTGTGTATTATTTTCTGCTATTAAAATGGGAGAAAGATAAGGGTTAGGAAACGTTGGTGGGGAAGGAAATATTGTAATGGAAATAGTACCTAATTGCATAACTAAATTAAGTTATATTGATTTTAATGTTTGCTTTTATTTTTGGAAAATTTAAGATTTGTTTTATAAAGGTAATAAAAAAGTAATAAGGGTAATGTCATCAGTTTTATTTTCTATATGTTTTTGGATAAGGATAAAGTAATTAATTTCATACATAACATTAGGTACGCCCATTATCTCTGGAGGCGTAGGCAGAGTTTAAGGGGTAAAACTGGGCTTAAAAAAAACAAAAAAGATGGAAAATTGTGAAAAAGTAGTGGTTAGCTTGTTTTATTTAATTGTTTTATTATTTATTCAGTAGAAAACAGTTATTGTGGATTCTTGGGCTAATGCTCGCATTTATAATTTTTTAGGTTATATTAATGTATTATCTGGGGTACATATTGTAAGTGTGATAATTATTTATTATGTAGAGGGTTTATTTATTGGTTATAGTATAGAAAGAGGGTGTTTTTTTTTATAGATTTTGTTGTTTTGGTCATGTTTGAATTTGTAGTTAATGTTGGATTATGGGTACAAATAAATAGTGATATTTATTGTTAGTATGTATTACATTAATATTATAAAGAGAAAAAGCTTGATTTTTTGTTTGAATTGATTAAGCTCCGAAACTATTGGACCAATTAGATTTTTTTACTATGTTGCTTTGTTAGTGAGTAACATAGGTTATATTTTATTTTCGTTTCTGGGAACGGAACTGTGCGAGTGAATTCGAGGGGTGCTGTTAATTCAGAATAAATATGTCGTATATAAGGGGTTTACGGTGGATATATAGTGCGTCATCTTTTTTTAGAGTCAGTTGCGTAAAAAATTTTATAGGATTTTGTCGGTATGTGTTACATTATTGAGTTTTGAATGTGAGGTTTCGCATGATATACGGGAGCGATTTATTATCCCCGTGTCACAATAGTTAATGTTATTTAGCGGGTAGACACTCTCTATCTCTAGCGCCTCACCTGGCGGCCTGGCGGCGGCGGTGCGCGCGCCGCCCCGCCCGGACGCGCCCGCCCCCCCCGCCCCGCCCGCCGCGCCCGCCCCGCCCGCCCCGCGCGAGGTGGAGGCGCGCCCGCGCGCCGCGTACGCGCCGCGGTACGCCTTCTTCTTGGCCGACGACGTGCCTTTGCGCTTGTACCTGTAAACATAAACATACATTCTACTAACTTTACTTCTAACTAAAAAAAACCTCCACTCTCCCTCTTCCATAACACCTATCGACCCCTATTAAAATATCATTTAATAAATCCAACAAAATAAATAAAATTTCGTCTTCATATAAAAATTATAACAACTCAAATTTATACACAAATAGAACACACAGTCTTAATATTTACAACCTACTGACATTTAAATTATCTCCTTCACACCGTATATAATCATAAAACCTTGATTTATTTAACAATATAAAATAAATAACGACAATTTTTATTTTAGACAAAAATAGTCAAAGAAAAATACTGTCCCTTTAACTCAACTTACTATATAAAATTCCGAATGTGATGATACTTATACCATACAATTATTATCTCCCAAAAGCAAATATTAAACTAAAGCACATACTTCTTCCTGACACCTCCCCTGTAAGTCTTCCTGCCCCGACCGCGCTGGCTCGACGTATTGCTGGAGCTCTCCGCGCGCCGACCCAAACTCGCCCAGTCCGTGTCAGAGTCCGGCTCAGACTCCTGGAAGTCATTAGCCGGCTTTTCCTCTTCCAGCTCATCCTGGTATTGCATTAGCAACCCTAAACACAGACAATACAGCTTAATATAAATACATAAGTTCGCTCGCTCTTTACAACGGCCATTACATTAATGTGTTTTCATCAAACGGGAATAAACCTTTTTATTTAATAAAATTATCTATTCTGTTCTGTTGATTTTTTTCTTTTCTGTTTCTTGATAGGTCTATTAGTCTAGACGTGAAAAAGTAAGAAACTAACAAACTTATTTTTAACCGACTTCAAAAAAAAGGAGGAGGTTCTCAATTCGACTGAATGTTTTTTTTTTTTTTACATTATAATATTCAAATGACATAGGATTATCTTCTTAGAACTTAGCGGCTCGTAAGCTACAGTATTTCATTTATTAACAGTGCATCAGAAGCATCTATATTCTACTACTAGCTGTCTCCCTTCGGGGCAACATTTTTGGCAGAATTGTCTTTTTTTATGTTTTTTTTAAATAGCATGATGTGGTTTATTTGTAAGAACAGTTAGCCTAAATTTATTATAATACATATTTTTGTTTCTGTGTCTTATGTTGGTAATCCAATAAATAAATAAACACTAACCAATCTTCTCAAGAGCATACGCGGAGGTAATCTTGAGCAGGTCGGCGCCGTACTTGTCGTAGTTGGCGCGCGTGACGTGCGGCAAGGCCATCATGTCGCCGGGCGACTCCGGTAGCCGCGCCGCCATCGCCTTCAGCGCCGCCTGCGGCAGCACCGCGGCCAGCGACGCGCCGCGCGCCGCGCCCATCTCCCTGCACGAGGCAACCGCTTCATTAATAACATTGCCTCGTGCTTGAAAACCAAAGAGTTGCCAGCGACAGAAGTATGGGCGTGTCGTACTGCAACACGAGTATACCTGCACGCCTCGACCAGGTCGGCGTAGCACCGCTCCTCGATCCTGCGCACGAGCGCGCCTATGGGCGTGTCGTACTGCAACACGAGTATACCTGCACGCCTCGACCAGGTCGGCGTAGCACCGCTCCTCGATCCTGCGCACGAGCGCGCCTATGGGCGTGTCGTACTGCAACACGAGTATACCTGCACGCCTCGACCAGGTCGGCGTAGCACCGCTCCTCGATCCTGCGCACGAGCGCGCCTATGGGCGTGTCGTACTGCAACACGAGTATACCTGCACGCCTCGACCAGGTCGGCGTAGCACCGCTCCTCGATCCTGCGCACGAGCGCGCCTATGGGCGTGTCGTACTGCAACACGAGTATACCTGCACGCCTCGACCAGGTCGGCGTAGCACCGCTCCTCGATCCTGCGCACGAGCGCGCCTATGGGCGTGTCGTACTGCAACACGAGTATACCTGCACGCCTCGACCAGGTCGGCGTAGCACCGCTCCTCGATCCTGCGCACGAGCGCGCCTATGGGCGTGTCGTCAGCCGCCGGCGCGGGCGCAGCCCCCACTAGCGACGGCTTCTGCGCCGCCTTCATGGGGAACACCACGCGCAGCCCGCCCGACATCAGCCTGGGAACGTTGCGGCAGTGAAATTAAATTAATTATGAAATATACCAAACCTGGGTGAAATCTGATGGAATGTTGTGGGAGGCACAGGGAGGTTTTCGGAATGGTAGAGGATGTACGGATCAAGTCTTCTCTCTTCGCAACATCGTGGAGAAGCATCTGGCCAAAAGTCAGAGGGTTTTTTGCGGTTTTGTGGATATGGAGAAGGCCTTTGACAGGGTTGTACGAAAGGACCTTTGGGACATATTGCCGAGATATGGGATTGATGGAGCATTGCTTCGTGCTGCGCAGTCCACCTATGTGGGCTGTACGGCATGCGTGCAAGTGGAGGGCAGCCTGTCACCCTGGTTTGACGTCAATATTGGTGTCAGACAAGGATGCGTGCTGTCTGCTCTGCTGTTTATCCTATATCTCGACCATTGTCTCCAGAGGATTAGATCTATGAATGTTGGAGTGCGTATGGGTGACCTGGTTGTGAACTGCCTGCTTTACGCGGACGATGCCGTACTTCTAGCAGAGTCGGCATCGGATCTGCAGCAACTAGTCACAATATTGAAAGATGATTGCAAGGAGAGAGGCTTACATTTGAATGCGAAGAAAACAAAGATTATGGTGTTTGAAAGAGATGAAACCAGAACGGATACAAGGATAACGGTTGACGATGTAGTGCTGGAACAGGTGAATGAAATTGTATATCTAGGATCTGCATTTAGTAGAGATGGAAGGTACTCCGCTGATGAACATAAAAAGCTTGTAATTTCTTTTAAGATAATTTCTATACTGATTCTTTAGATGAAAGTATAAGTAAAACATTATAAAAAACACTTGCAAATCATCAGAACAAAATCAACAACAACTGTTTCAATGACATAGTTGAAAGGCAAGTAACGCAACTCACTTGTCGACGTTAGGCCCCAGCACGAGGTAGGCGCAGGCGATGTCGTTGTTGACCACCAGCCGCTCCGCCAGCAGCCCGCGCACCACCAGCTGCCGCAGCAGCCGCTGCGGGTCGCCGCGCGCCCACGACTTGCATCTGCGACAGACAGACAGGGGCGTCAGGCAAGTGTGACTTGCATCTGCGACAGACAGACAGACAGGGGCGTCAGGCAAGTGTGACTTGCATCTGCGACAGACAGACAGACAGGGGCGTCAGGCAAGTGTGACTTGCATCTGCGACAAACAGTGACGTCAGACGTGGGTGACTTGCATCTGCGACAGACAGGAGCATAAGATGAATGTGACAAACAGGAGCGCCAGACGCGTGTTACTTACATCTGCAACGAACAATGGTGTCAGACGTATGTGACTAGCATCTGTGACAAACAGGTGTGACGTAAGCCGATTGCGACTCCTCCGCCACGTCCGACGGCTGACGAGCGATACTGACTTGCCATGTATCTGCGTGGCCTGCAGCGAGTGCAGCCGCTGCTGCTTGGAGCCCTTGAGCGCGTCGGCCACGTGCAGCAGCGTGTAGGGCGCGCGGCCGCCGGCGTTCGCGTCGCGCACCACGCGCGCGATCAGCTTGCACTCCTCGGTCACGTCCACGGGCTGTCAAATAC
>OX596215.1:1909875-1944047 GCA_951394215.1 Glyphodes perspectalis
CGCTTGTACCTGTAAACATAAACATTCATTCTACTAACTTTACTTCTAACTAAAAAAACTTCCACTCTCCCTCTTCCATAACACCTATCAACCCCTATTAAAATATCATTTAATAAATCCAACAAAATAAATAAAATTTCGTCTTCATATAAAAATTATAACAACTCAAATTTATACACAAATAGAACACACAGACTTAATATTTACAACCTACTGACATTTAAATTATCTCCTTCACACCGTATATAATCATACAACCTTGATTTATTTAACAATATAAAATAAATAATCACAATTTTTATTTTAGCCAAAAATAGTCAAAGAAAAATACTGTCCCTTTAACTCAACTTACTATATAAAATTCCGAATGTGATGATACTTATACCATCCAATTATTATCTCCCAAAAGCAAATATTAAACCAAACCACATACTTCTTCCTGACACCTCCCTGTAAGTCTTCCTGCCCCGACCGCGCTGGCTCGACGTATTGCTGGAGCTCTCCGCGCGCCGACCCAAACTCGCCCAGTCCGTGTCAGAGTCCGGCTCAGACTCCTGGAAGTCATTAGCCGGCTTTTCCTCTTCCAGCTCATCCTGGTATTGCATTAGCAACCCTAAACACAGACAATACAGCTTAATATAAATACATAGGTGCGCTCGCTCTTTACAACGGCCATTACATTAATGTGTTTTCATCAAACGGGAATAAACCTTTTTATTTAATAAAATTATCTATTCTGTTCTGTTGATTTTTTTCTTTTCTGTTTCTTAATAGATTTATTAGTCTAGACGTGAAAAAGTAAGAAACTAACAAACTTATTTTTAACCGACTTCAAAAAAAAGGAGGAGGTTCTCAATTCGACTGAATGTTTTTTTTTTTTTTTTTTTTTTCACATTATAATATTCAAATGACATAGGATTATCTTCTTAGAACTTAGCGGCTCGTAAGCTACAGTATTTCATTTATTAACAGTGCATCAGAAGCATCTATATTCTACTACTAGCTGTCTCCCTTCGGGGCAACACTTTTTGGCAGTATTGTCTTTTTTTATGTTTTTTTTAAATAGCATGATGTGGTTTATTTGTAAGAACAGTTAGCCTAAATTTATTATAATACATATTTTTGTTTCTGTGTCTTATGTTGGTAATCCAATAAATAAATAAATAAACACTAACCAATCTTCTCAAGAGCATACGCGGAGGTAATCTTGAGCAGGTCGGCGCCGTACTTGTCGTAGTTGGCGCGCGTGACGTGCGGCAAGGCCATCATGTCGCCGGGCGACTCCGGTAGCCGCGCCGCCATCGCCTTCAGCGCCGCCTGCGGCAGCACCGCGGCCAGCGACGCGCCGCGCGCCGCGCCCATCTCCCTGCACGAGACAACCGCTTCATCAATAACATTGCCTCGTGCTTGAAAACCAAAGAGTTGCCAGCGACAGAAGTATGGGCGTGTCGTACTGCAACACGAGTATACCTGCACGCCTCGACCAGGTCGGCGTAGCACCGCTCCTCGATCCTGCGCACGAGCGCGCCTATGGGCGTGTCGTACTGCAACACGAGTATACCTGCACGCCTCGACCAGGTCGGCGTAGCACCGCTCCTCGATCCTGCGCACGAGCGCGCCTATGGGCGTGTCGTACTGCAACACGAGTATACCTGCACGCCTCGACCAGGTCGGCGTAGCACCGCTCCTCGATCCTGCGCACGAGCGCGCCTATGGGCGTGTCGTACTGCAACACGAGTATACCTGCACGCCTCGACCAGGTCGGCGTAGCACCGCTCCTCGATCCTGCGCACGAGCGCGCCTATGGGCGTGTCGTACTGCAACACGAGTATACCTGCACGCCTCGACCAGGTCGGCGTAGCACCGCTCCTCGATCCTGCGCACGAGCGCGCCTATGGGCGTGTCGTCAGCCGCCGGCGCGGGCGCAGCCCCCACTAGCGACGGCTTCTGCGCCGCCTTCATGGGGAACACCACGCGCAGCCCGCCCGACATCAGCCTGGGAACGTTGCGGCAGTGAAATTAATTTAATTATGAAATATACCAAACCTGAAAACTGTTTATATAGAATCGTAAATAGAATCGATTGCAATAGCTGTTATGCCATGTTACATTTTGACCAAATAATATTAGCAAAACCTTAGTTAAAGTACACCCAACTAAAACCAGTCCTGCGCGTGCCTCGACTGAAGCGAGGCATGCGCGTTGTACGGTGACCTTTCCCACGCGAGAACAAAGAGGCAACAAAAGCCTGTAATTTTCTTTTAAGATATTTCTATACTGATTCTTTAGATGAAAGTATAAGTAAAACATTATAAAAAACACTTGCAAATCATCAGAACAAAATCAACAACAACTGTTTCAATGACATAGTTGAGAGGCAAGTAACGCAACTCACTTGTCGACGTTAGGCCCCAGCACGAGGTAGGCGCAGGCGATGTCGTTGTTGACCACCAGCCGCTCCGCCAGCAGACCGCGCACCACCAGCTGCCGCAGCAGCCGCTGCGGGTCGCCGCGCGCCCACGACTTGCATCTGCGACACACAGACAGACAGGGGCGTCAGGCAAGTGTGACTTGCATCTGCGACAAACAGTGACGTCAGACGCGGGTGACTCGCATCTGCGACAAACAGGAGCGTTAGACGCTTGTGACATGTGTCTGTGACAAACAGAAGCATCAAACGCGTGTAACTTGCATCTGCGACAAACATTAACGACAGACGTGGGTGACTTGCATCTGCGACAGACAGGAGCATAAGGTGAATGTGACAAACAGGAACGGCAGACGCATGTTACTTGCGTGCATCTGCGACAAACAATAGTGTCAGACGTATGTGACTTGCATCTGTGACAAACAGGAGAGTCAGATGTTTGACGTGTGACGTAAGCCGACTGCGACTGCTCCGTCACGTCCGACGGCTGACGAGCGATACTGACTTGCCATGTATCTGCGTGGCCTGCAGCGAGTGCAGCCGCTGCTGCTTGGAGCCCTTGAGCGCGTCGGCCACGTGCAGCAGCGTGTAGGGCGCGCGGCCGCCGGCGTTCGCGTCGCGCACCACGCGCGCGATCAGCTTGCACTCCTCGGTCACGTCCACGGGCTGTTAAATACGATAAGGCTTAGCAAGACACTACTGAATTACCCCCCCTCCCCCCAAACCAGATTAAACCCCCCTCCCCCAAACTAGATTAAACCCCCCTCCCCCAAACCAGATTAAACCCCCCTCCCACAAACCAGATTAAACCCCTCTCCCCATGTAACACGCCCAGGTTGTTTTTGCCCTAGGGCCCTTGGTCCCCCCCCCCCCTAGCTAAGCCACTGAGTTCAGACGCGGTCTCTTTTGATGTACACGTGCAGGCCCAGCATAATTTAAGCAAAAAATGCTGCTGAATTGCAATTTTTATTTGACATCACCACTCATACAGTCAGGCCACTTAGCCGCGAATTGAAGTGGTGTGGTGGATGTCTTCTGATCTCCCAGGTCTAAATCAGACAGTAGTTTCTGTAGACGTTGTTGCTCAGATTCTACGAAACTACTGACAAGGCGTTCTTTAATTGATGCGAGCTGTTTAAAAAAATCAGAGCAATAAACTGGAACCTTGTGGTCGTGCGCGTGCAGGCAGTTGTCGCAGGCGGTGCGCGCGGCGGCCAGGCAGGCGGCGCGGCCGAAGCGCTCGCCCAGGTAGGCCAGCACGTGCGCGCGCCGGCACTCCGTCACGCTCTCGCACAGCTCCACCATGCGCAGCAGGTTGTCCAGGTGCACGCGCTTCGCGTCCGGCGTCGTGTTGCGCTCCACTACCCAGACGATCAGAGCAAATACAGGAACCGTATAGTAGGAGCCTGGTAACTCCATCTGGTATAAATGAATCTAAAAAGGCTTGGTTCAACCAGACTAAAACATTAACTAACCACGGCATATTGCGTATTTGTGCAGCCCGTGATATGTTCTTGTTCTACCGTACAAAGAAAAAATCCCATACAATTGAAAGAAGAACTAACAAATTTCCTTAAAAACTAACGACTTTAACCGGACGGTTATTCTGGTCCTTCGAACCGGATAATTTCTTCGAGTAACTCATAGAAAATAAAAAAATAGATAGGTTACATACCATGCATTTATATACAAATTGCATTTTTTTCTTGCCTACCAATTTCTTAAGTCATTTTAATCGACTCGATATTGAATGTGTGTGTTATTAGAGCGTTATACTTGAAGTAGTACTTGCATTCAAAGGGACTTAATAAGATTGAATGGGCTCAAGACTCACTGTCGAAGAGTCGCCGGTAGCGAATGACGTCAGTGTAGGAGTAGTAGAGCAGGCAGACGGCGGGGTCGCCGTCGCGGCCGGCGCGGCCCGCCTCCTGGTAGTAGCCCTCCAGGCTCTTGGGCATGCTGTGGTGGATCACGAAGCGCACGTCCGCCTTGTCCACGCCCATGCCGAACGCGATCGTCGCGCAGATCTAAACGACATCTCTATTATTCACTAAAATTACTTAAGCCTAATATGTACGAATGCGTTATGTTGGTATGAACGCGTGCACCGTATCACTGAACAGAAGAGGGCGACGAGGTGTGGAACTCCTGGGGCTTTTTAGGAGGATTCTCTGACTATATTAGTAATTCTGGAAGGAACCAGAATTTAAGAAAGTTAACGAAAAAGGAGGTGGGGGGGAATGTTTTCGAATAAGATGGAGTGGCCGATGCCGCCTTAGATACCGCAGCGGCTGCGACAGGGTGTCGCACTCCTACCGCGACAGGTATTGCACTATGTCAAGTGTTTGGCTCGATGGCGCATTCGGTAGTGACCCTGCCCCATGCGCCAAAAGTTGTGGGTTCGATCCCCACCCAGGACAAACATTCGTGTGACGAATACTTGTGTTTGTTCTGTGTCTGGGTGTTAATAAACGATATTTAAGTAAGTATATTTGTAATACCACTGTTGATTCTGATATCTGTAATACAAGTGCTTAAGCTACATACCTCGGAATCAGATTAACGTATGTGATATAGTCTGATATTTATATTTATTTATTTATTTAAGGGTCCCCCACTCACCACTTTGTATTTATCGGCCACCCATCCGGCCTGCACGGTCTCGCGCTGCTTGTCGGACAGGCCCGCGTGGTACGACGCCGCCTGGATGCCCACGCGCCGCAGGTCCTGCGACAGGGTGTCGCACTCCTTGCGCGACAGACAGTACACTATTCCGGAATCTCTGAAACGGTAATATTCGGATGACGCAAGACACGCTGACACATACGTCAAACTCAGTCATACTACAGAACAAGTTCCGCCTTTGGACTGATTTGCTATTGCCTAGTCTTGTTAAGTTTTGTAAAAGACGGCTGTATAATAATAAGATTTAAGATTCTAAAAAAACAGTTCGCGATTTATTAAAAGTTTATATATATATGCGAAAAAAAAAAGCGATCGCGGGCAGAGTAGAAGGAATTCAGGGCATTTATCATGCATTTGAAAACAATTACAACAACATTAATATTCCTCCACAGAAGTATGCAACACAAGCAAGCAAGCAGTCACTTGCAATTTGCCGACCTCAATGGGTTTTGAGAATTCACCGCGCCGACAATATAATATACAAAACTAACTAACTAAACTTTACGCCACTTCCCTAGCGGGGTAAGCAGAGAGAACCGAATATAATATAATATACAAGAGCGCGACAAGCACCTTATGTCCCCATCACCACCGATTCTCATCCTCAGTATTTTGACTGGCTCGATAGTGCATTTGGTAGTGACCCTGCCCTATGCGCCAAGAGTTGTGGGTTCGATCCCCACCCAGGAAAAACATTCGTGTGATAAATACTTATGTTTGTTCTATGTCTGGGTGTTAATATCTAATATTTAAGAATATATTTGTAATACCACTGTTGAATCTGATATCCGTAACACAGATCAATGAATGTGATGGATATTTATTTATTCATTTATTATTTGGACCTCCGGTACATTCAGTCACCGATCTATGGAGCTACATTACGTCAATTCTCTCTAAGAGGTTGGCCCTACCTTGGTTGAGCTGGCCCGGTCATTTCCTAAGCCATATTCCCCGAAAGTAATGCGGCTTCAACATGGCTCTATCATCTAAGTGGAGAATGAAATAAATTCTTCACTCACCTAAAGAACTTCTCCTTGATGATATTAGCGACGTCCTGGTTGATGCTCTTCGGCTTCTTCTCGAGCACGCGATACTGCAGGTTGGGCCGGTTGAAGCTGCTGAGGAACCACTTGCAGTTCGTGACCTTCATAATCATTTAAAAAATTATGACCTTATTTATACTAACCTTGTATAAATAAGATCATTTTAGTATATATGCAATATACGAAAACTAAAACACGAGTCAAATATTTTCATTTAAGGAATCAGTATAAAAAGCGACAAGACGACCTTGTGACGTAGTGACAAGCGATGCGCACGCGCCGTACTGTTTTTAGTAGGGTGTAACTTTATTTAAAGGTTTTGTAAATATTACTTGATCAAAATATAACATGGCATAAAAACTATTAACAATCGATTCTATAATCGATCAATAATAGCAATCGATTCTATAATAATTCTGTACAAACAGTTTTCAGGTTTCGTTTATACCAAAATAAGGTTTTATAAAAATCTCATGTGACAGTATTTGGTTGATCTCCTTTAAAATGGCTTGACCGATTTTAATAAATTTTTTTTGTATATTTTATAGGTATGACATACATAACATCACGCCCATGATCCCCGAAGGGGTAGGCAGAGTCGAAGGGGCAGCAAGCCCCGTCAACCACATTCAGCCAAAAATAAAGCCGGGCTGGGTCAGATGGACAATTGTGAAAAAGCAGTGACAAGCGGCTAACCTGTCGCCTACACAATCACACACCCAAAACCCGATATACCATTATTTTAGGTATGAGAATATGTTAAGTATTTTTTTTAAATGATGCTGAAAAATTGAGGGGTGTGGAAAATACCCATTATTTAATGGAAGTACGCTATGTAACTCATATAACGGCAAATGTATAATACCTTGAGCTGGTGCAGGATGTCCATGCGCACGCGCGGCGTGGCGGTCGCGGTGAGCGCCATGATGCTGGTGGCCGGGAAGCGCTCGCGCAGCACGAACAGCCGCTTGTAGTCCGGCCGGAAGTCGTGCCCCCACTGCGACACGCAGTGCGCTTCGTCTATTACGAACCTGGGGGAGTGGATAGAATAAGAATAAAAATAATTTAATAACATTCGATCACAGTCTCGATGACTGATATCGGAAACTAAAAGCAAGCGACGAGGAATCCATCGTTACGTTTATTCATTTACAGAAGCGACAAAGTGAAGTATTTTTTCCGGGATAATAAGTTAAGTTAAGGCTATAATCTTAAAGCCTTTCTTTAGGTCCAAACTTATGATAGTTTAAACGCGAAAGCGTTCTCAGATAAACAAACAGACACGATCTTGATAATTTGTATTTTTTTTTATAAAAAGAGTTCAATACACAAGAAATGTGCGACTGGTCACCTGGCGACCTTCCCCCTGGCGTAGAGCGTGTCGAGCATCGCCTGGAACTTCTGCGAGCTGCTGATCTTCTCCGGCGTGACGTACAGCAGCTTCAGCTGCGGCTCGCGCGTCGACAGCTTGCGGTACACCTCGTCGCACGCCGCCGCCGACACGTCGCCCGACAGTGCCGCCGCCGGGATCTGTTCACACACCACTTGGATACCTAGGCGTGCGGAGGCTTCTGCCATCAAAGCTCCTCAAACATTGCCCGCCCAGGACTGAGTTGGTTATCAAATGTTTAACAATGAATGTTCCCCATCATTTCAAATTTCCGCCCCCAAAAACTGCCTATCAATCAAGATAACTAGATCACAATAAGTTTGCGTTTGAATTAAATTGCGATTTCAAATGCAAACTGCTTGCGATAAAAAAAAATGCCATCTTATTATTTAATTGCAAAAGAAATATATATATTTTTTTAATTACGTTTTCTGGACAATACTTACATCAAGAGAGAGCAGCTTGTTAACTTGGTCTAAAATAAGCGATTTCAACGGCGATATGACGATGGTCACTCCTTCGGTTAAAATCGCTGGCAATTGATAGCACAGCGATTTACCTATAGATGAAAAAATTATCTATCAGTAATGTACATAAGTATTATGTAGAAATAATTTAGTATTCCGAAAATATCGATTATATTGATATCGAAGTTCTGTTGATAATGTCATCTCGGTAAAACAAACATACATTATCTTAAATGGAATAATATTGATATATCGATATTCTAATCCGATATACTTCGATATCGATTTAAACTGTCATATCATTATCGATATTTTTGTACCTTGCGTGGCTAGGCGAGGGTTTCTATTAAGGAAGGAGGAGGATTCCTTAGGGGCACCCGCGAAGCCTCAAACGGCTTGGAGGATGCATCCCGGAGTTTTAGTGGGTTTACCCCGGCCGTTACTATCTTGGCCGGAGAGGGGGTCCCTGATGCAGAGGGCCCTGGGAGTCCTACATAACCATCTCGCCCCCCGAGGCGAGGTGTAAGAAATAAATAAATAAATATCCGACTACATCACATACATTGATCTGACTCCGAGGTAAGTAGCTTAAGCACTTGTGTTACGGATATCAGAATCAACAGTGGTATTACAAATATATACTTACATATTGGATATTAACACCCAGACACAGAACAAACACAAGTATTCATCATACGAATGTTTGTCCTGGGTGGGAATCGAACCCACAACTCTTGGCGCATGGGGCAGGGTCACTACCGAATGCGCCATCGAGCCAGTTAAAAGAAAAAAAAGGGTCACTATTGACACGAGCAAAGGTGCCGCCAATATAAGCCGCTCACCGCCGCCCGTGGGCATCAGCACGAAGCAGTCGTAGCCGAGCAGCGTGGCGTTGACCACCTGCAGCTGGTTGGGGCGGAACGTGCGCAGACCGAACTTCTCGCTGAACATCTCCATCATCAGCGCCGAGTGCGGGTAGTCCAGCCCGTCGAACTCGCCTGTATAATGAGTGTATATTTATCCTACTGTCAGTACCCAACACTCCAACAGTAGCCTGATGCCAGTGTCTCAGTCTTCTGGGCTAAATCGATTTCAACACAAGGTACCTCGGTAAAATCATACTTATTATTTATACTAATAATATAAGCTTGTAAGTTTGTAGAATTAAATGAAACATGGTTAAATGGACCTGCTGCCCCTTTGACTCTGCCTACCCCTTCGAGGATTATGGGCGTGATGTTATGATGTTATGTATGAATGACTGACGTTTATTCTTTACTTGCTTTGCTCGCGTGGTACATCAATAAAACATAGCCCATGTGTTATTCAGGTGCTACGCTTCATTAAAAGTTTCATTAAAATCCATTCAGTAGTTTAAAAGTGAAAGAGTAACAAACATCATCACAAACTTTCGCGTTTATAATATTAGTAGAATATCAGAAGTAAGTTATTATAGTACATTATTTCATGTAAAAATAACAGCAAGAATAATATGGCATTGATTCAGAAATATATTGCAAGGACTTTAAATGTCAAAATGAGTTTAGACGTCTACTAGCTAGTAGACGTCTAAACTCATTTTGCATAGCTAGTAGACGTCTTTATATAAAATTTACTAGCTAGTCAACACAGTATAAAACCTATAGATGGACTTTGCCATTCCCTTATTGTTTTTATATTAAAGTATTATTCGCAGTAACAATATTTTCTTACCTGTGATTCCATCATTCTGAGTGCCAGCATGAAAATCACCCATTCCTTCATACTTAGCTTTTCCAGCTCCATTCACAACTGACTGGTCCATCAGATTCACCACGTCAGCCTTTGCCTCCTCACGTTCTTCACTGGCCTGTGTCATGATGTCATCTTCAAAGTCTTCTATCCTGTACTCAGGCCACCCTTCCTCATCAACTGGTATTGGCTTGTTGTTCACCATCTCTATGTTACTCGTGCTAGGTATAGAATCACTAATATTGATTACACTTTGAGATGCCCCAGCCATTATGTCCGTTTCATCGTCCATGTCTATTGGGACTTCGTAGTCTTCTTCATCATCCTCCTGACTTGGGCTTTCTTTAACTATCGGAGACACAACAGTACAAGGCTTGTTACAATTGAGCAAGGAAGTCTTGCTCAATTGAGGAGGTTGAAATTCAACAGAACTATTTACCATTGGAGCACATTTCGGTGGTTCTTGTTGAACTAAAGGTTTCAGTTTTTCAGATGCTATTTTAAGCTTTTCTAATGTACTTGAGGGGACATCTTTAGCTGTGACAGGACTTGATGTGGTACTGGTATCTTCAGCCATAAGGCGAGACGGCCTTTTAAAGACAAATTTGCCTTTACTTTTGTTTAAATTTTCTGATGTATTCAACTCAGTATCTGTTTGCACACTAGTTTCCAAATTCTTTGAAGAGTCATTGCAAGAAGAAAATGCATCGAACGATAAGGATTTCTTCGCCATTAACTCTGAGTATATTGTTTTATTTGGTTTAGGCATTTTATTAAAATTAATTAAATCTGGTGTTGAGGTAGCTACATCATCTGTTGTACTTATGTCAGTCTCCAGAGGTTTCTTTCTGAACACTTGACTGGTTTCAAGATCAAAATCATTTAAATCGTCATCATAGTTGTTCAATATTGATTGACTATCACCACTATTCGCAACGTTACTATCAATACTTCTAGACTCCTTTACGACTCTCTGGGAATCTTGTCTAGGAGATTTTGTATGATTGTGTTTCTGTATAACTAGTTTCAATTTAGATTTCAACGATTTCATCTTAGCATAGGTCTTTTTATCATATCCTGGGAACTTATCCTTTATACAATTTGGTATTCTATCAAAGGCATCACTTATTTTTTCAAGGAGTTCAATATATTGCATCTTACATTTGTCTATGTGTTCTGGTTTTGGTTTGTTATCCTGGTAGATAATAAATAATTTTGTGTCAGTTTGAGTATAATTCTGTTATAACCATAATTAAAAATTTAATTAAATTAAAATTGTAATTTTATATTATATACTATAATTATTAGTGTTGCTATATCAGTTGATATGTAATATTTATTTTATACCAAATACCTTAGAATGTAATCTTAATTAAAAAAAAAAACCACTTACAATATCAATTTTTTTAAGTACTGGGTTTTGGGCGATCTTTGACAAGAATCCTGACAGAGTGTCATCCAATTTCAGATTTCTCAATGAGTCTGTATCATTCCTAGGGCTTGATTTGATTGGTGTCTTTAAATTTTTACTTCTAGGACTGTGTTCAGTAAGTGTTTTCAGACTTTTGTCACTAGATATACTTTCATGAGACTTGTGTTTAGGTGGAGTTGGGGTGGCGCTTATTCTTATTGATTTGTTTGAACGTTCTGGCGATGGTGTCTTACATTTATCATTGAAAATATCTGGAGAGTCAGGAAATTCATCCTGGAATTTAAATAGAGAAGTTTTTAAAATAAAAGAAATAAGGAAAACAGTATCTACAGAACACAAATAGTACACATTAAGAATAGTAAATTAAAATAGTAAATAAAAAATAATTACGAAACGTATGCATGTTATTTTGTCTTTTTTATATCATTTATTTATTAATATCACTTTCTTATAATTATTATTATTATCTTTTTTTTTCTAGCTTCGATTTGTTTATTTTGTTGGGGGACGGATGCGCGGTGTAGACCTGGTACCCGCTGAAAACTAGCGTCGTGACCTACCTGACCATCAGGTGGCTCACGACTTAAGCTGAGCGGGCACCCTTTTGGCACACCTTATTTTTGTGTGTAAATTTTCTTTCTTTTTGTTACTATTTTTGTTTACTTTTTTTTTTGTTTTTATGTGTATTCCTTGTGTGTGTGCCAAATAAAGCTTCTCTATTCTATTCTATTTTATTCTATTCTATAAAATTCTGGTACTCACAACATCCATTGAATCCATAATTAAGTTTCTCCTACTTTCCTGAACTTTTGTGATATTTTTTAGACCATTATTTACTTCTGTACTATGATTACTTAGTAAAATAGGTGAGTCTTGCATTTCAGAATAGCCCTGAAAATTTTAAAATTTGTTCCATTAATAGTTCATTTTGTAAAACATGGTCATGTATTGAATAATCTACTTACATCAAGTGAGACTTTTCCATTTCCTTTAAAAGGAGGCGTCCCTGAAATGTATTACAAAAAGTTATGCAATTTCTATGATTCTATTCAATTCCACTCCAATAGTAACCATCTCAATTTAAGCTTACTTTAGTTATTTTTATGGAGCAACATTACATAATCTCCATTGATAACATTTGGTAACTAGGTATATGAACAATATTAACCTTTGCAACATTAGTAAACTTAACAACATGTAGGTACTAACAATAATTATAAATTGATGTCTTCTAAATTTAAGTAACACGGCAGTTACTTATTGAAGAGCAATTTTTCCCTTGAATGTGTCCCATGAACACACCATAAAATAGTTATAAAATCAGTCCTAATTAAAAAAAACTGTACTTAATGATAAAAGAAAATTTAAATACTTACAAGTTTTGCTGGCATTTGATTTGGACTTCCAAACAAACTTAGATTTTTTTTCTGAAGCTTTGTTATCGCTACCCAAATCTCTGTTATCGCTGCTGGAAAAAATAATTAAAATAAAATCAATTAAGATTTTACAAAGCTTAAATAAAATATTGTATTGTACGAGAATTTACTATTGTACGAACCTTGGGCTATTACTCCTTGATGATTCTCGACTGGTTTTTTTTAGAAAACTCATCATCGAATATTGTTTATTGCCAGCGGTAGGTTTCTTTGAAGCCATAGCCTTAATTAGAAAGACGTAGTAGCACTAACTATTAATAAATAAATAAAGAACACTGAAAAATTCAAGCCCAAGTTGAGCGCGATTATTTTGGAATACCACAGACGAGGAATGTGTAAACTATGAATGACAGTTTTTTTTTTTTTATCATTGTGTTGAAAGATTATTTCCAAGAAATCACAAATAATTCTCTAATTTACTTTTGATAACATCCAAGAAATGTTCGCTGCAAAAAAATAACTCTGAAATTGGTGTTATCTTCAGCTATTGACAATTTTATTTAAAAAAAAACAAAGTGTGTTCCATTACATGATTTTTATATCCTTTGCACTTTAAACTATGAATAGTAGAAATCTTGTATTTACTACTTGAAAGGAGTAGGAAAAAATAAATTGTCTCATTGATAAAGAACTGAGTCCAGGTGACATTTGTTCAATTTTGTTGTGAAATAAATGTGAATTTTAAAAAATGTCTCTAAGAAAAGCCTTATTTTTAACTAAAGCAATTTGTTGTAAAACCGTGAAGCTCCAAACTACAAATTTTACAAGACCAAAATACTGGCTATTTACGGCTAATTCAGCTAGATTTTACTCGGCCGAAAATATAGGTTAGTTTTCAAAGGTTTTTGAAAAATATTAATCGCCAATTGTATAATCACCGGAGTAAAATTTTAATTTACGTTTGTTACTCAAACCATGATCTTCATTAATTGTTCCTAATAATTTTATTTATTTCGATACAAAATTTTAATCTGAATTTTTGGTTTTAAGAGTGAAAGACGAAACTATTTTTATTATTTCTTTACTTAATTTACAATAAATAATTTATAAAAAAATAGTCTGTTATTATATCTATAAGTCGCGTAATAAAAAATAAATAAATATAAGATAATAAATTTATATAATTACAGGTAACAAAAATAAAGATGCAAAGTCCGGAGAGAAGGTGGATATATTGGGGCGATTCTTCCCACAGAGCCCCATCAACGCTAACGACGCGCAGGAGATCAAAAAGGAGCAGGAGGAGTTTGAAAAGGAAAACAAAGAGAAAACAGAAGAAAATGAGAAGAGTTGGAGGAGAATGAAGATTGGGTAACTTTAAATCAGTTTTGTTCAACAGCAAGAATTCTGTACAAAATGTTACTACAATCTTCATTATCAATTATGTAAAGGTTACACATTTAGCTGGTTACAATTTCACAGCAAAATCATTGCTAGGGATGAAAGTTGATAAACCAAATGATAAGCTATTTTAATAATTGATTGATTCTGAAAAAGGCATGATCAATTTGGCTATAACAGACCAAATTCCACACTAGATAAATAATAATAAATTCTCCAAACGGACACACCAATTCCCTAGTTCCAAACTAAGCTTATAAGCTTGTGCTATGGTGACTAGGTGAATGGATAGACATTAAATAAGTTTTTAAACATCCATGACTCGAGTACAAATGTCCATGTTCATCACACGAAACATTTGCCCCTAGGGGGATTCAAACCCACAACTCTTGGTTTTGTGGCCAGGGTCTCTGACCACTCCACCAGAGAGTGGTCAGAGACCCTGGCCACAAGCCCGTGCTTTTCAGAATAAATGCTTAGAGTTGGGAACTAGGGAATTGGTGTAGGTATTAGTCATAAAGCATTTATTTATTTAAGTATTGGACAGACAATGGTTACCTTTTTATATAATGGTTTTAGCCCATTAGTCTACCTAATGTATTTAAAAATAATGAATAAGTAAAATTAATTATATTTACACACAGATTTGCAGTATTCGGAGGCGCCATGACGGTAATGGGGGGGTGCCTGATCGTGGAGATGGGCGCGCCGCGCCATGGCGAAGACGGGCAAATCATCGAAGACGAGTTCTCTGCCTTGCCCACCGTACTGCAGTACCTCAAACGTACATGGAAAGAACTTACATTCTATGAAAAGGTAAGGTTTCTAATGGCATATTACATTACATTACACTCCTGTTGTAACAGTATAAGCTACCAAGCTATTATCACTGCTACAATAGGATTATCTAAGTAAAGAAATTTAAATTTTTCCATTTTCTAATTCACCTTTCACATACAGAACCACTGGCTGACTAACCGAGAGGCGGAAGGGCTGGTGCGCCCCGGGCCTCTGGCCCCGGGGGAGGCTCATATTATCTCCAACTTCATATTATCATAAATCAAACAGTGGAACATTGATAAAAATAATCACAAAACTACCATAACTGCCATTTGACAAACTTTATTGATTTTATATTATGTTCATAACTCTTAAACTTTACTACTGGAGTTGGAGTAAATAAATAATCTTTCATCTACTCTATTATTATAAAGAGGAAAGTTTTGTATGTATGTATGTAATGAATAAACTCAAAAACTACTGGACCAATTTCAAAAATTCTCTCACGATTCGAATGAATATTTTGAAAAAGGTTAGGTTAGTTAGTTAGTTAGTTGGGCATTTGTTTTCCGCACTTAGCCTCATAAGTGGGCCATTGTGCGTAAATGGTCACTGTACCACTACAGCGATCATTCAAACCATTTTAGCTCTGTCCAGAAGGCAATTAGATTTTTGGGACGTTTGAGTGCAGCCTCCATCGAAGGAGGGTTGCCTATGAGCCGTGCCCTTGTATCACTCACGCTGCTGCATTGTAAGAGAACGTGAGTTGGTGTCTCTTCCGCCATCATACAGCCTCTGCATAGGGGGCTGTCAATGGCTCCTATTTTGTGTAGGTGTCTGTTTAGATTGCAGTGTCCTGTTATTATGCTGGTGGCGTGTCGCAGATTTGTCCGACTTAAGCTCAGTAGTTTCTTTGATAGCTTGCTATCTGGCGTTTTTATGACCTCCTTAGTTTGGCGGCATTGTTTAAGGTCCGCCCATAGGCCTGAGTGTAGTCGTCTAGTTCTTTCACGTAACCAAGACATAAGTTCGCTGAGTGGTATCGGTATGATCGGCTCCGGTCCGAGCACTTTCATATTTGATCCTCTTCTAGCTAGTTGGTCTGCCGCATCGTTCCCCAGTGAACCGCTGTGTCCGCGAATCCACTGTAGTGTTACCTGGTTTTGTGCCGATATATCGTTGAGTTCTTGGTGGCACTCTAAGATTAGGCCACTATTTGTGCAGTTGTTGTTTAAGGCTTGTAATACGGACGCACTGTCTGATATTATGCGTATTTTCTGCTTTGTTACCTTCCTTGATTTTATTGCCGAGGCTGCTCTGGCTATCCCCACACACTCTGCTTGGAAAATGTTGCTATATTTCCCTAGTGGTGTCGATATGTTTATGTTCAGGTCATGGGAGAAAACTCCCGCGCCTGTTGAGGTTGTTGTTTTCGATCCATCAGTATATACTCTGACTTCTCGTGTGTTTGATTTGTCGGTGATTTCTTCTTGAAGTTGCACCGAATATTTTTTGTCCAAAATGTGTGTGTTAGGAATTAAGTCGCATGTTGCTTCAGTCATGGGGAGTCAAAGGTTAGGTTAGAAAATAAATGTCCACCCGTGCGAAGCCGGGGCGGGCCGCTAGTCTTATCTTCCTTCTTACTAATATTATAGACGCGAAAGTTTGAATGGGTGTGTGGATGTTTGTTACTCTTTCACACAAAAAGTACTGCATGGATTTTAATGAAACTTTACTATAGTATAGCTTATACATTAGAATAACACATAAGCTATGTTTCATCGATGTACCACGCGAGCAACGCCGCGGACATAAGCTAGTATTATATTACATACTCATAGTTCGTTGTTTTGCTAGTGTGCGAACTACGTGCTCGCACTACAAAGTAGTACTTCCTCCGAGCTAGGTGTTGCTTGCTCGGGGACCTAGGCCCAACTAACCGTCGCGGTGTATTGTGTATGGCGAGAATAACTTCATCAGCGCGATACATTGTGTGCGCAGATGATAAAGGAGCCGTCTCGCGAGAAACTGCTACCGGACCCGCTGCCGCCGCCCTACCAGCCCGCATACACGCTCGTGCTGGAGTTCACCGACGTGCTGGTGCATCCCGACTGGTCCTACCAGACCGGCTGGAGGTGGGTGCCTCACTGATAACACTCACATCTACTGTGTACTAACTACTATGTATAGTGATATGACAATTACCTAATATTAAGTCAGCTGTGGAAGTAGAAAGCGGAGTCCGCTCCGTTGTATTTCTTAAAAATAAAATAAATGGTATTGAATATGTACATTATTGAACATAGTACTTGAATTTACGTATCTACATTATTAATTATAATGTTGTCATGACTTAAAATGTAGTGATTTTTTTTTTTGGAAATATATTTGCTGAACTGCCTCGAAATTTGTTAAATATTTATGAAAAGAGATTTTGTGAACTTCCAAGAAAAAATATATTAAAATCATTAAAGGTCTTTGATTTATAAATGTTGACTTGATTTAAACCAATACCCCTCGAATATGAACCAGGCATCCTTACCCACTCTGCTACTGCCATAAAACTCCTTCAACAGATTCAAAAAGCGTCCCGGAGTAGACCAGTTCCTGCAGACTGTAGCCAACTCGAACTACGAGGTGGTGATCTTCACGTCGGAGAACGCGTTCATGATCTGGCCAGTGATCGACAAGCTGGACCCCGAGAACAAGCTGATCGCGTATCGGCTGTTCCGCGACTCCACGCACTTCATCGACGGCGTGCACGTCAAGAACCTCGAGGGGCTCAACAGAGACTTGTCTAAGGTAGGTAATACACTGGAGCAATGATTCCCAAAGATGTATGGGCTACGACCCATGTAATGCAAGTTTACAAACTCGGGATACACCTCTAGGAAATGTGACTGTTACTAAAGGTAGGGCCCACTCAGAATTCGCTCGTTAGTTTGGGAAACCCTGCACTGGAGGGTAGCGTCAATATTCCAAGATTTTGATTTGTGGAGGGCTTGAACTAAGTTGTAGGTAATGTTAGAAGTACTCTGAAAGTTTTTAAAGCGTTTTGTGGGTGGTTGAGTTTGTCATTATGTACGTACAGTGTATAGTATTTACATACTTATACCCACCCACCTTAGCAAAGGAAGATATAATAATAATAAATATCCGACTACATCACATACATTGATCTGACTCCGAGGTAAGTAGCTTAAGCACTTGTGTTACGGATATCAGAATCAACAGTGGTATTACAAACATATACTTAAATATTGGATATTAACACCCAGACACAGACAAACACTACTTAGTAATCATACGATTGTTTGTCCTGGGTGGGAATCGAACCCACAACTCTTGGCGCATGGGACACGGTCACTACCGAATGCGCCATCGGGCCAGTCAATGAATGTGATATGATTCTGAAGCAAAAATTTAGGAAAGCTATTACGAATAGTATACATTTACTAGAGCACAGTGTTTTCACTACAATTTTACGCCAATAAGGGTTTTTTTAATTAAAACATCCAAAAGATGGCGTAACTGTGACTTGCGGTCTTGTCGCCCTCCTCATTGGTTAGTTGTGAGACCAAACTGTCATGGTGTCAACAAGGAGCCAATAATGACAGTGACAAGACCACGAGACTCCTCCGTGCCATCTGGCGGTTTTTGTATTTTTGAAAACCCTCATTCCTTATTGGGGTAGGCAGAGACCGAGCGCCATACGACACCGTCCTTACACACCTCACTCGCTTATTTGGCCTAAAACAGGCTAATACAGCCAGGTTGACTCTGCCTACCCCTTCGGGGATGGCGGGCGTAATGTGATGTATACACCACTACTTTTTAATTAGTACAAAAAATTTAAGGGCCCATTGGGGGCGGCCTGTATGTTATATAAGAAGAGAAATTATTTTATAATATTCATAAACAGCAAAGTTATTAGCGTTTATCTATATCCCAAATTGTCGCTCAATTTATGGACGTAATTTGTAGAGCCCATTCATAAAAATGCATATCAAGCTGTCTCGCTCTCGCGGTCGCTTTCAGTCGCACCTCCGCCCCCCTTGCCCCGTGCTGTAGATACATAGCCATAGGTACCTACCTACATAAAAGTTTTCGCTACAACTTTAAACTACAATAAATCTTTACTGTGGTTTTCTAACCAGCGCAACTCAGACAGAAGATAAAATAATAAGCATTCGAAAAATAATACGCACTTTAATAAAAAAATCTAACTTTCCCTTCATACTAGACCGGGCTTAGAACTGGCAAATTTACTTTTTTACTTTAAATTAAAACGAAAATCAACAAAAAAAAGTAGATAGAAAATACCAAAACCACTAATACATACATAAAAAGAGTAATTTTGGCGTATTTAAAAAGTTAGAATCACGATATTTACAGTAATTTTGGTTTTATCTACATAACTACCTACGTATTTACAAAAATTAAAAACTTACAAGTATTTTAATTGTCCTTCAAAATGTCCACCTTCATTATCAATGCACAGACGGGCACGTTTAATTAACTTGTTTTTTTAACGAAATAAGTACACTTATTTGCCGTTTCACTTCGTCAAAAGCGTCTAAAATACTTTGTTTTAATTGTTCTACAGTAACTGGCTCACTTATGTACACTCGACGCTTAATTTCACTCCACAAAAAAAGTCCATAGGTGTGAGATCTCACGTGTTAACATCGGATTGCGTATTGACCACCAGTGTTCATTACCTATGTTAATTAAACAACCCGATTCGCCTAAACAGACATTTATCCGAGTACAACACATTTGCTCCGGCATTTTCTAGTATCCAGCTGCAGAGCGCAGTCCTCGGTGCATAGTCTACGGTGGTTAATTCTTGCATCTTTTTGTAATGGTATTGATGCAATCCAGCCGAAATAGCAATTTTCCAGGAATAATACTGGCTGATAGGTATTGAAATGCCGAGCAGCGTCATTCGTAGGTACTTCGACAGGGGTTTTCGGAGAAGTATGCTAGTACATTATCGTACAGGTCTTGCGGATACGCCGGCCTTTCTCGTCCTTGACTGTGGCTCGGTGCATGCAAAGAACCATGGTCGAGAAACCGCTGGTATGCATTTACCACGGTTCGCACGTTCGGCTGTCGAGCGTTAGGGTACTTTTCTCTGTACATACGTACGGCGGCACTCGCGTTTTCACCACACAAAAAGTACACACATAATCACATACTCCCGGGATGAAAACTGGTACGCCATCGTGACGCGACAAAGAAATAGGAAAAGTGATTGGGGCAAAAGGTGCGCGCGCGCGTGTCATCTCTTCCGGTATCGATTTGGCACTGTTTTGTTTATTTGTTATTTGACCTTCCGCAAGGATCGCTGGCGCAGAGAAAGGGGCGGGGCTTAAGCTTCGACGCGAGTTTGCCGGGATTTATCAATGGACTGCGGTCGTTCAAAGGAATGGAAAAACACTGCGCGTAGTACTATTTATCTATCGGCGCGTGTCACATTGATTCAACTTAATTTGACCAATTCTTTCACTTTTTTGAGGATAATTTTGGGATTTAACTTTTTTTACTTTTGACTACATAAATATGATTAGTAACCGATACTGAGTACCCTGTTTTTTTTTTTTGTACTAATTAAAAAATAGTGGTGTATATGTATAGCCAGGTAACTGCTTGTTAACGTTCCGCAGGTGATCGTAGTAGACTGGAACAAGGGCGCGACGAAGTTCCACCCGGAGAACGCGCTCATCCTCAAGAAGTGGAAGGGCGCCGACGACGACACCTCCCTCCTCGACCTCGCCAACTTGCTGCAGAGTGAGTATAGGCCACTTTACTATTTTAGTATTGCTTTTAAGTAGATTTTTTTAAAGTATCCATACTTATGGACATAAGTATTTTTAAATGACTTACTTACTTAACTCCTGTCTCTCCACTGCGTATAAGAGCGTTTGACGACGACCATTGCGGGCATATGCCATCAATCAGGCCTATTCTCCTGGAAAAGGACCCCAACAAAGCCAATAATTTTAAGCAATAGGCTCTTATTATTATTTTGTGTATCATGGTTAATCATGGTCCTTCGAACCAGATTAATGACGCAATTTATGAAGAACATGATATTAGATACATTTGTACATTATATTTTTTGTTCTATCTTAGTCTGGGTTTCCTAAAAACAACGTAGCAACCAACTGTGTTCCTTATTTAGCATGACGTAAATACGTTTGTGATCATGAAGTGGCGAAGTAGCCACGTGTCACTACTTTTTCGCAATTTCCCAGCGAACCCATTTTAATGGTTTAATGAGGGTTTTAAAAAATACAAAAACCGCCAGGTGGCACGAGGGAGTCTCGTGGACTTATCATTGTCACTATTGGCTCTTTGTTGACAGCATGTCAGTTTGTTCTAGAACTTAGGTACCAATGAGGAGGGTGACAAGACCGTACGTCACAATACGCCATCTATCTGATGTTTTTATTAAAAAAACCCTCATTGGTCAACATTTATGGCTAAATTTGGTTTAAGGATATTACTGATCCTTGGACTCTACCTACACAGAAGGTATGTATGTATGTATGTACGTATGTATGCACTAACGAGTCGTCCCCGGCAGCGATCGCGATGTCTGACGTGAGCGACGTGCGCGAGGTTGTTCTATACTACAGCCAGTTCGACGACCCCATCGCCGCCTTCCGCGACAACCAGCGCCGCCTCATGGAGCAGATGGAGGAGAAGGAGCGCGAGGGCAAGATCGACCCGCCGCTCACGCGCAGCTGGCTGCGCACCTTCACGCGCCGCTAGCCGCCCCCACCCCTCCCGCCTGCCAACCCCCCCACGATTTGTGAATGCTCTTCCAGACCATTTTGATACAGTTCCTTTAGAAGACATGCCACAACATAAGTTGAGCCTTCGATCTACACAAATTACACTTTCACAAGCGACACATACGCACAACTGAAATGTTAAAGTAAAACCATCTACTGTCTATAAAAGGACAAAACAACACATGCATATGACACATTCACTGCCATTACGATTTTCACGATGTTTTCTCGGATGCCGCCTACAATGAGCGAAAGAAATTGAACTCGCCAGGCGAGTCATCGACACTGTAACAATTATTTAAATAAACTCTCTAGGCGAGTCGGTGGCACTGAATGTGTTAAAGAAGGTAACGGTTCTAAAGATGGGTAAAAAGCTCCACCCCACTTGCCCTCCTAGGTTATATTGGCTGACTAATAAAACAGCCCTCTTTCTCCCTCCATCCCAACTAAATTACCACCCTTAACTGGCCAGGGCCGACGCGGACTTAAAGAAAAACAGATGAGCAGGTTCCGCCAATTTGGACAAGCTGGATTCATATCTAAAATAGGCAGTATCCATTTTTAACAGCAACTTAAATGTTACTTGTAATAAGAGAAAAATTGTTACATATATATGTATAACATATAGGTATGGAGTTATTATGGCTATTAGATCCATAATTTAAGTTGTATACCATATTTGGTCATATCATATATTGACAGCCTTGAATACATTACACGAATTCGTTTCAAGTAATATCTTCCTAATAAAATTTGAATTTAAACCTAAACTAACTAACTAAACTTCACGCCACTTCCCTAGCGGGGTAGGTAGAGAGAACCGAATAACCCTTTAGTGGCATACAATGACTTAATTCATGCTGAGGGAGGTTTTACACCCTACCACATCCCGTACACCGATCTAAACAATTAAATTGTAGTTTTAATCAAGCAAAAGTTTTAATATCTCTTCAGTATTTCATCAGGAAAACGGGTGGTTGTTTACTTTACAATTTCTCCTTTTTTACGACCAAAAATATTAAGTATTCCTTTTGCGTATAATAAGTATTTAAAGCACAATACGTTAATGCAGAAACAGCCGGTTTGATTATGTCATTTGCTAAATCTATTGTTAAAAAAATCAATGCCACAGATGTCTCGTCTACACTGCCCCTAAATATAAACAATGTATTGAATGGTAAACTTATAGTTTACTGCACTATACAATAATACTTGAATAAAATAAATTGGACGTAATGGTTACGAGTATTAATTCGTATTTTTCTTTTGTTGACCAATATGTATCACCATGAACTAAAACATTTATGGATTGTGTTTAAAATATATACTGTTTCTTGGCAGACTAATTGTTACTACAAAAATGTGTATCTAGCTTAGAACAGATTTCAAATATATTTTTAAAAGACCTACCCTCGCAATCTTCATAGACTGTATGCATTAATTTATTGTTAAAGCTAAGCTTTAGTCCGGTCTTCTCAATTTTAATGTAAGTAGGCACTTATTTAACTAATTCTGTGTAAAGGCCTATAGTAGGTACTTATTATAAATTATTTGTTCCCTCCTCCCAATATTTGTTATTGTTTAAAAAGTAATGTGAACTGACGAGTGTAATTTTAAATTGTTCCTTTGTTGTGAAGATATGATGGGAAAGTTTAAAATTGCATTGAAAAGCATTTGTTATGTTTATAAATTAATGTTTAGTGCGTAAATGTTTGTATGAATGTTAGTGTGCTTGAGGGCGAGATTGTACAAATACAGTCATTTAGATAGGAAATATAGTTCTTTATTAAATGAGGTGTTTTATTTGAGTGAGTTGCAGACCAAGAGCTAAGCTAAGTTAGTTTAGCTTAGCTCGCGTAGCTGACGCAGCTTTCCATACTTGTGCGGTCTGCACATAAGTATGGAAAGCTGCGTCAGCTGCTTATGCTTTATGCTTATTCTTCATCGTCACTGTCGTCGTAGTGAAGATTCAGAGCTAGCGAAGAGTCCTCCCCCGGCGGACGGTCGTCACGCTCGCCCACCCACGCGTCCAGAAGCTCCGGAATCAGTTCCTCATTTTCGAAAGCCTCGTAGATTTCACTCTCCTTAAATACCTCCTTTCTATTCCTAGGTCCAAAGTCGTAATCATCTGGCACTCTCCTTAACTTCTTCCAAATGTTCGCAATATCCGTAACACTGGACACTTCGAAGTCTTTTCGCGCTATATTATTTGACTGGCTCCAGTCGCTCAGTTTCTGCACACTGTCGTCTTCTACGAACGATTCCATGTACTGCGGGTACAGAGTTCGCAATGAGACGTCTCCTAAGGAATTGTGAGTGAGTATGGCGAAGTTGTCGCCTTGGTCGATCACCGCTTGGCCCGTAGTCGAGCATGCTAGTCTTCCGTCGATCGGATTGTTCAGGTCTAAACACAGTAGTTGCATGCGTGCCTCGCTTAATGCGTCCATAATGTGTGGGGGATGGTACGGCATGCTGACCCCGGGGATGTCGTACGAAGACACGACGCTGTCAGCGTAGTTGCTGACCACACACGTGTCCTTGCACCACTGGCTGCTGACGACGATAAATTCTTTGTTGTTATTAGACTTCCCAATAGATATGTATGTCGGTACGCACTGGAGGCCGTGCGTCCACCTCTGAGCGGCTTTCGGCTTGGAGGTGTGGCCGCATCGAGTGTCCATGAGGAAGATATGGTGGTCCGTAGCAAAATACAGCGAGGGACTGTCGTCGCAGCGCGTCGCGGCGCTTATGTCGTTGCAGTGAATCTCGTCCACTATTTTTTTAACTCCAGTCCAGGAGTTGATGGAGCCATTGGTTCGTTTATCGTAAAATGATATTTGACTTCTCTCTATATGCATGTACGTGCCCCGCTCACCTGCTATGACGCTATTCCAATTATTAACGATCGAATCACTACTTCGTTTTAATTTTACACTTCTTGCTTTCATTCTATCCAAGTTTACTATTGACAAATTACCATCTAATCTTGTAGCATATAGAATGTTTTTGTGATATTTATCAAAAGATATACTTGTAAATGGAATTTTTGATTCGAATTGCTTGAGTTTATCAAAATATAGATGGTTGTCAATTTCTACTAATTTCAAAATTATCACTTTATTCATAGTCCTTAATGCAACAATGTTCAGATATGAACAAATTGTTTCTAATATTGTGTCATTGTTACAGTCAAAAGTTGCCTCATTTTCACGATCAATACTCATGTCATCTTTATGCAATCTGTTCAAGTCTGAAAAATATAACAGCAAATGAAGTACTTACACAATTTAAAACATTAATAGATGAAGAGGTAGAAGCGGTGGTAGCTCAATGGTAAGGACACGCGCCTCTTAACCGACAATTGCGGGTTCAAACCCGGGCACGTACCTCTGGATTTTTCAAGTCTATGTACGCATTTATACCACTAGTTCGACGGTGAAGGAAAACACCGTGATGAAACCTGCAAATTCAAACAACTTTGGATTTGTAACCATGATCCAAAAATTGTCTGGTTCCCCTATCTTAGGGTTACGAAGGTCAGATCGGCAGTCGCTTCAATGTAATTACCAGATTCGCTAAATCCTGGATGATGGTCTAAGCGGACCCCGTCTAAGCACGGGACATAACGCTAGGAAGATGATGAGTCTAGTTTCTCGTGTGAAACCTTAATCATATTAAGCTCATTTAATACCTACGTTAAACAGCAAATAAATTTAAATCGTTTCATAAATGCCATAATATGGCATATATAGTAGGTGTGTTATGCTACTTACACAAAGTACTATGATCGCTATGTAGCAAGTAGTCCACCCAGCCAATGCAGACCAGCTGCATGTTCCCACTCCCGGCATAGTACCAGTTGTATGTGGAGTCAAAGTTGGGGTCGGGATCCTGCTCCAGCTTAGCGGCCATGTCTATCATGAACTTGGGACACTGGACCACGTCATCATTTAACTTTTGGACTTTCTTTTTTTGAGACATGTGTGCTGAAAAGACATTTATTGTATTTGTTAAACATATGTTAAAGAGTTAGTCTTATCTAATTGGCTGATTATATTTAAGAAAAGTGGGCCAAGATTGTATGTGTAGAGTTTATAGTTTTAACATAATTTTATCATACTCTTAATTTGTAAAGCATAGTTAACTGTAATAGCTTCTCCTTTCAATAATATCCATTAATAGTTAAGTCCAATGGGCCCGCGATTATCTGACAATGATTTGCAGGCCGGTGTCAGACTATCAAATTTGTCAGAATATAGGGCAATGTATTGAAAGAAAGTACCTTGTAATTCTATAAATGAAAGATTTAAGTGTTAAGATTATAGATTATGGTTTAGAAAATTTAACAGCACAATAAAAAGCTTACATTTTATTATAAAATTATTAAGTTTCACACTGACACCAGTATACCACAGTCATCATTATCCATCATATATATCATGCATTATTGTCCAATTATAATACAGTGATAGATATGTCGTTACAAGGGGCGCGCAATTAGACAAGGGCCAGATTACAGAGGGTACACTGTATTAAAAATCTCTGAGCTTAACCACATATACAGAGAAACTTATAATACTACTTGTTAACTTTGGAACTTTAATAAAAGAAACACCATCTCTATTCTTACCAAAAGTTGATTTTAGAGAGGTGACATAATTTTGCCAATCATGCTTTATTTGCATATAATCAGTAACGGGATCAGACTGCCCAATATTTCGCATTTGTGATATAATCTTTGGTTTCGTGCTTCTATACTCGAATGGCTCAAAATATCCAGGCTTCACATCCCCATCCCAGTCCTCTTTAAAGGTCTTCAGCGGGTGTCCAGGGAGTATGTAGTGTAGGTTCCTGCCCTGCCTCAAGATGCGGCGCCGTTGCACCAACAAGAGTAAGTACAGCTTGTAAGCCTTGCTGAAGCGTTCTCTGCCAAGTAGGCTTTTTAGAATCTTATCCAAAGGGGCTGTACTATCAATTTCAATTTCTGCACCAAAATCTGTTTCTTCTATTGATTTCTAAAGGTAACAAAAACATAGATTTACTCAGTGAAATTAAAGGTGAACCCAATCTAAGTTAATCATTCAAAGTAATCTTGCCTTTAAATAATTAACTACAATCTTGAGGCAATAAATAAAGCAATTCTCAGGATAAAATTACAACCCATAATTAATAATAGCTGCAAGCTGCATGCAAGGCCTGTAAATTATAGAAAATGGGACGAAATGCGTTTGTTACACTGAGGGATTACGCAGAATATCGAGTATAGTATACGTTTAATTTTCTGCAGATATTCATGTGAACATAGTGAAGTCTAATGAAATTAAAACATTATTATGACGGAGAAATTTATGTTTCGTAAAAAAACTAACTAAAATCCTCTAAACTGAAAAAACAATACTTACTTCTAACGCTTTTTCTTTGCTAGTCCCAGCCATGTTTATGCTTCTAAATGCTCTGTTAAAGCAGAACTACAGATTTTTTAAATATATATGTACATAAATACATCTAAATCCCTGATATTTTTTACAATAATCGCCGACACAAATCAAAACAATAACCGCGTGTATTTGACATTGACATATTATAATGAGTGACTATTCGTCTGTGTGAATGACATAAAGAATCAGCTGTTTCCTAACTCTCAGTGTCGTCACCTGAATATGCAGAGATCAATAATATCGCGATTCCAAACCGTCTCCATTTAGGTATGAACGTAAATAGATACTCTATTATACCTGACGCTGCTGGTCTAGTCTTAGTAACTCAAACACCATCATAAAAACTAGTGTCATAACGAAACCGAGCTCAACTGACAATAGCGGTAAGTATGTATATTGTATGTATGTACACGAGCACGGCATGCACGTACATGTCTTAGAATGATAGTCTACACCATAGATTTTTGCGTAGTCAAAAAATTCTAAATCTATGGTCTACACAAAGGTTTCTAAACTTATTTGGATTTAAAAAAATCCAGCGCGCCCTTTAAATGTTATACCAACTTCATATGTCTGTTTATTATTATCTATTACAAATTTAACTAGTTAAATTTTGTTCCGAAAAATAGAGGCAAGTATTTTAATATGCTAAATTTCCTTAGATTAAATCAAAACATTAATTAATATCCTTCGAACCGATATCGGTCCCGGCGGCCAATCTCAACGAGGATTAGCCGTGTGCATCTGGATTGAGGGCCCAAATTTTAAATCTTTGCAAAACAAAATAAGATTTACATGGAATTTAGTTAAAATTTGGTAAAACTTCGAGTAATATGCCATACATTTCTTAAACGCGAAATAAAGCTGTTATGATGAAATAGCTAGGGCTCTCAATCCTGATGCCTGCATCAATGACATAGCCTGAATCTCAGAAAGTACTGCCTCATCATCATCTTCCTAGCGTTATGTCCCATTCTTAGACGGGGTCCGCTTAGACCAAGATCCAGGATTTAGCGAGTCTGGTAATTACATTGAAGCGACTGCCGATCTGACCTTCGTAACCCTAAGATAGGGGAACCAGACAATTTTTGGATCATGGTTACAAATCCAAAGTTGTTTGAATTTGCAGGTTTCATCACGATGTTTTCCTTCACCGTCGAGCTAGTGGTATAAATACGTACATAGACTTGAAAAATCCAGAGGTACGTGCCCGGGTTCGAACCCGCACTTCTCGGTTAAGAGGCGCGTGTCCTAACCATTGAGCTACCACCGCTTCAGAAAGTACTGCCTCTGGGCTGATAATTTTTATTTAAGGTTTTAGTTAAGAAATTCTTACAATTCTTAAGAAATTCTCAATTATGTAGAATACGCTATTACAGAGTTATTGCGGTTTAACAAGGGCCCTCAGTTCATAAATGTTTGTACTGAGGAATCAACAGAACATGGATTTGTCTAAAGAAATACTTAAATACGACTATAATATATTTTACTTAAGCACGTCTGTAAATTAGTAAAAAAGAAATAATGACGAAAAAGTTAATAGTTAAAATGTAAATGGAATTTGAATTTTCCTAAAACGTCAGAACTGAGGGCCCAATATTTTCTGCAGTATTGACTAGGATAAGCCTTCTACGCTACCGCACATTATTGTAAGTATTTTAACCAATTTTTAATTGAAATCTAACAAAGCGTCTAGTCTTCTAAATCTCATACTTTAAGAGAAAATTGATTTAAAATTATATATGAGAAAAATTCTGTAGGGTAGATATGATTTTGTTACTTTTTTTATACTAATCAGCATATATAATATACAATTTGTATTGGTGATGAAATTAGCACCTGTGTGTCATGTAAAGGTCAGGCGAATTCAAATTACGAACTTTCTAATTTAATCTCATTTGATTTAAACGGAACAGATAAAGTTAATTTAAAAGACATACCCGAAACAATAAATGTAAAAGGAAAATGTTTAAATTTATTAGGTTTTACTGAATTTGTCGCCGTTGGTTGGTTGGTCTTGGTCATTACAAGGGACATGGTGTTGTGGACAGCCACATGATCTGTTATGACGATTTAATGCTTAGATTTGAGAAAAGTAGATAACAATCAATTTATATACACACTTTCGTATGTTTTGGCTGATTCTAATTTTGAAGAATAACGTTTTTGGTAGGGCTATCATCGCCTTTTTTCGTATTATTATGATTTTAGTTCTTTAGTAATATTTGTGTTGTTTATCAGGCCATTGAATTTGTATATGAATTTTGTTTTATCATAAAAAACAGACTACTATAAGTTACGATTCGATTAGGTGTGTGAAATAGGTAAGTTTCTAATATTTAACTCTATTTTGTTTTAACTAATTAAATTAACATCATTTATTTTTGTTTATTACCTATATCATTTATTCTCTGATGATACAGTCCATAAATACGATGACTACTGGTCGATTACTTTGTTTTATTTTAGCTATATAGAGTTTATTGAAGCTAATATTTATAAATATATTAATTATCAATAATGTGTTAATTCAATTACCTACGTTTAATATTTCATTGATTATCGATACGTTTTATGTTACTTTTTCACGATACGTAGGTGCGGGCACAGCACTGCTAGTCGTATATAATTATATAAGTCTCTATCTGCGCTTTACGAAATATTACAAGAACACGTCGAACACTTTTTTATACTTACATAGAAAATTATGGTCACCCTACAGAATTTGTCTCATATATATTTTTTAAATCAATTTTCTCTTAAAGTATGAGATTTAGAAGACTAGACGCTTTGTTAGATTTCAATTAAAAGTTGGTTAAAATACTTACAATAATGTGCGGTAGCGTAGAAGGCTTATCCTAGCCAATACTGCAGAAAATATTGGGCCCTCAGTTCTGACGTTTTAGGAAAATTCAAATTCCATTTACATTTTAACTATTAACTTTTTCGTCACTATTTCTTTTTTACTAATTTACAGACGTGCTTAAGTAAAATATATTATAGTCGTATTTAAGTATTTCTTCAGACAAATCCATGTTCTGTTGATTCCTCAGTACAAACATTTTTGAACTGAGGGACCTTGTTATACAGAAATAGCGTATTCTACATAATTGAGAATTTCTTAAGAATTGTAAGAATTTCTTAACTAAAACCTTAAATAAAAATTATCAGCCCAGAGGCAGTACTTTCTGAGATTCAGGCTATGTCATTGATGCAGGCATCAGGATTGAGAGCCCTAGCTATTTCATCATAACAGCTTTATTTCGCGTTTAAGAAATGTATGGCATATTACCCTAAGTTTTACCAAATTTTAACTAAATTCCATGTAAATCTTATTTTGTTTGGCAAAGATTTAAAATTTGGGCCCTCAATCCAGATGCACACGGATTAGCCAACTGCGCAGGAGATATTATTGTGAACAAGTGTGTGCGCAAACACAGATGCAATCTCTATTCCTTCACTCCCATAGTCCAGTGAGACGGCAATTCGACATGACCTGGAAAGAGGTCAGGCGCAGGACCAACTGCGTAACGTGCTTTTCCGAGGCACGGGGGTGTAAACCGCCAACTTCCTGACTCCGGGGTGTTACTGAAGTAATTTCAATATTTAAATACTCAGCCACAATTTTGTAGACCGACCCGGGATTTGAACCCGGGACCTCTTGGTACTTAGGCGGCGCATGCTACCACTAGGCCACTAGGCAGTCCAAAATTTCTAATTAAGTAGTATGCCGCGACCGTCCTCTTAACTGTCATATTGCTCCCCATTTCCGGTGACCATGCAAGCACCATGTTTCACATATTCCAAATTTAACTAGGCCTAGCATTATCTTGGCTCTGAGTAACGAGAGTTCTTACTATTTTTAACTTTACCGTATCGTTATTCAGGCTAATACTTAAGTATAATATAATATAGACAATAATAATTGGAATAAATACTACAATTAGTAATAAATAACTTGTATTTTTACTATTAATAAATAATCATACCAAATAAACAGTTTCACAATAAGACGCTTTACCTTTTAGACATGATACAATATTTCTGGGAACGACAACGCCGCGAACACAGTGAGGACCAGCACCGAGTACATAGTCACCAGGATGTCCCTCTTCACTTTCATCATGCGATCAAAATCATTGCTCTTTAAAGAATACGATTTAGTTTCATCATTAAACAAATTGATTTCCGTTACTACCTTACGCACCTCTTTCGGTTTTTTTTTTTCGACGATATCTTTACATTTTTGTATCTGCTTTATCCCAGTTTTAGAGAAGTTCATCATAGGGTTTAGAATGTCAATAGGTTTATTCTGTTCCGTTAGCTCTATAATCTTTTTCTCACAGTTGAATGCGGAATCTAAGATATCGTATTCCTGCAGAGACATCACAGTTTGGCTGGACGGTTTGCTCAGGATACCGACTAGAGAATTCGTTACGTTGGTGCTGTGCGTCATCGTTATTGGAAAGAACTTGGAAGGAACGTCAGTAAAGGTATTTGTGAGTTCTCTCACAGGGAAGTCTGCGCTGACCTCTTTGTCGACGCAGTCAGGTCTTTTATTGCAAAGCACACTTTTCACGCTTGCATCCACTCTTGGTAAGCCGATTGTATTAACCACGGAGTCTTTGTCATCATTAGACAGATACAAGGAGTAGATACTGGGACTCGATTCCAGCTGCCTCATTTTGTCTAATGATGTAATGGAAACTAATTCGCGAGAATTGTTATTTTTTACCGTTGCCTCCAACGCCGTGTCGTTGTTCAACAGAGTCGCCAATTCGTTGCACTCTCGTTCATCGGCGTAAATTTCTGCATTGGTCATGTGACAGGTTGTTATCTTTTGGATTTCGTTTAAAAGACCAACAAGCATGTCTAAAGATGAAGTACAGTCAACAGTCTCTTGATTAGCTTCGATGTTTAATTCTTCAACTTCCTTGAGAGATCTATGTATGTCCGATAAAGTGCAGTCTCGGCATGTTTCCTCAACGACATGGTTAACATAAACATCTGTCGCGACCGAAACAGTGGTCAGATGCTTCTTATTTGGTGGCAAGTATGCCGCTTCTTTATCATTTACTTCAGACCCCACTGTTGCGTTTTGCGCATCCTGCTTTAACTGCGATTGCGGAACACCTTTCAAACACTGACTCGTCTTATGCGACTTCTTCTTAGCACTAGTTGATATACTGCTCACAGAAATTCCCAAATTGAAAATGTTATCCAACGATTTGATCGGTGAACTCTGTCCTCCAAATGCGGCGTTATATTCGGGGAAGGCGTACCCAACAGTCGCCACTTGCACTGGTATACTCGAGAATCTCCAATCTAGATGGCCGTTGCCCATGTTGGCTATAGTTTTTATGTCATTGTCGGAATGCGAACAGCTCATCTTCAAACTTCTTGATACTGTGGACTTGAGGATTATGGAGCCGGCGTCACCAGATTCAAGGACCATCAATTGCCGCATCGAGTGCTTCGGCGTGAGGGTTAAGTTTTTTATTCTCAGACGTTTTTGAAACGTTCCCATTGGCACGCGGCCGTGCAATGCTTCTTCCAGCTTTTGTAGTTCAACAGAGGAGTTGCAAGAGTCTCCATCGTACTTAACTACGGACCTGTCGGAATCCACTTCATCATCGTGCTCTTTGGGTTTGTTTTCAAATTTTTGGACGGCCGTTTTTACGTTTTTATCCTCGAAGATGTCAGCGCGGTAGTCGGAGTCGATGGAGGAGGCGGGCTCGTGCGAGTAGTTGTCGGCGAGTGAGACGGACAGCGCGTCGTGGTCGTTCCTCTCGCAGCTGGGCTTGGAGCTGGTCTCGTGCGCCTCCAGGAGCGCGGAGAGCGGCGGCGGCGGTTTCGAGTTCATCATGCTGATGATGTGGTGCAGCTTGCTACCGATGGCATTCGACTCTTCACCCGTCGGGGACGAGGGGACGGATGCTATAAAGAAAATATTACCTATCTTAGTAATATTCTAGAATCTGATGATGAAGTCACATATTTTGCTCTTTTCTAAAAGTCCGGCAAGCTGTTCAAAAATAGCAACGATTCTTATCAATGTCTATATAGCATCTTGGACATGAAGCCTTCCGAGTAGGTGTTACTCATATAAGATAAAACTATCTCACCAATATCGAGGTCGGTGGGCACAAGCGGAACGCGCGCCTTCAGCAGCTCGCTGGGCAGCGCCGGCGGCGACGAGCGCCCATAGTGGCTTTTCACGTATGACTCAACAGCCACCATTTTGTCTTTTCTGAAAGAGGTTGATTTCATGACTGAAAAACACACCAGATACCTACCATAACACTAATATGGTGTTTGAAAAGATAATGGTAGTGGTATTCATTTCCCATTTTAAAAGACAGGTAGGTACAAGATATTGTCGTCCTAGGTGAAATGTAATGATCCCTTGGTTTTAGTGCGGGGTGCGTACTCGTAATGAGAATTTTCAGGGCTAAAAAAGAAGGTCAAGATACTGTATCATGTAGTAAGTATTTTATTAATGTCAACCCTATTAATGCAAAGCACTGCGCAATGCAGATTTTATTTTAAAGGGCAATGCGATCTCATCAAGATAAAGCCATATATCGTTCATAACCCTAGTTCTAGAAGGTTAGTTTAGCAAAATGTATTCAAGCGTGTAGTCTCACATCGTGTCTGGCGCGTCAGAGGCGTGGCACTGCTTGGAGGGCGCGTCGGGCGCCTTGCCCTCGGGGCTGCTGCTGGCGGAGCGGCGCAGCCGGCCCGCGCGCTCTGTGCGAGGGCGTCACCACATTATTACTTACACCTATGCCGGTACATAAAAAACATACTGAAAATGAACTTCAACTGAATGTAAACACTAATAACTGTGGGCATGTACATATTTAATGTCAGACAAATAGGACAAATATAAATATATACTAAGTACTTTTATGGTTAAATAGATAACATATTAGGGTCAATTTACTCATAATTATTGTTTGTTCAATAACCAAGCCTAATTAATTGAGCTTATTTACCCAAGAGTTCATAGGGTACTATATTCAGTTTAATTTCAACGATTGCAATCTTGAGCCCGGGATCAACACGGTAACGAACCATCGCAAAAACTAAGTACCTACCTCTCTATTCTACCTCTTGAAGCACGGTAAGTTTCATGTGCTCGAAGACACACTAAGCCTTCGAGCTTATAAATAACAACATACTTGAAAAATAA